>BSBM01003032.1:0-28447 GCA_027924585.1 Larix kaempferi | reverse complement strand
AACATCTCCCCTACCCAAAAAGTCTTCTTCGTGTGAAAATCAGATCACATCCAAGAACTATGCAAGAAATTAACCTCTCTCATATAAAAAATCTCACACAACTGCTCAAAGACACAAAAATAATGCACAAGAATAGATTTATGTATTACTTCTCATGAACAATAATTACATCAGACAACATATGAATGTTGTAGGCTGTTATTAAATAAAATTAAAGCAATAATTAGAATGGCTAAAGATGCCAAAAGAATCTTCCATCCATCAGACTTTCTAAAACTGCCCATCCCCCCTAGCTGGCAGTTGGCTTTCCAAATCTGCTCAAAAGCTCATGAATTGCTAAATTAGTGAGATGAAGGTGAAATATAGGTAAAATAAATGGCAAATATGAAATTTGGGTGGAAAAAGTGTTAAGGAAAATTTTTGGTGTAAAAAACGCTTTCCTAGGTTGACTAGCTCTTTCCTTTGGGGGAAAAGGCAGTAAAAGCGGCAACTTTCTTCACAAATGCGCCCTCCTTCATAAATCTTATCTAGAATTGTTTAGGAATGTGCCCAAGTGGCCTAGGAAACTTGTAGAACACACCTCAGATGGAATCTTATCCTCCCATGTTGCCTTGTGGGCCACACAATGGCAATTTCCTCAATTATTACATAGAATTAACCAACAAGTGACTAATTAATGCATCTTATGTAATTAATTAAATGATAGGAAGGCTTAAATATTCCAACACCCCCTCTTAAGTCTGACTTGAATGATCTAAATATATAAAAAATGCTAAGGGCCCAGTAACAAGACTTGGTCACCCCGTATAAAATACTGTCGGTCCACAAAACAAGGATAGAAGGAAAACCTCATGGGAAAAACCTTCCCTCAAAACATGGACATATCAAAATTGAAAGGTTGCTGATCAACCCTTCACTCCACCACATGTCCAACCATCCCAAGCAATGATCTAAGATAGTTGAATGTCTTCTCTCTGAAAGCCTTGGTGAAGATATCTGCAGTTTGCTCACCTATGGGGCAATACTGCAAATCTATGATATGGTCATGCACTAGTCTTCTGATGTAGTGCATATGAATATCTATGTGCTTGGTCCTCTACCTCTGTACTAGATCACATGAAACTCTAATGGCACTTTGGTTGTCACAATAAATGACAGTAGGAGTACTGAAAGCAATCTCAAACTCAGACAAAATCCCCTGCAACCAGACACACTGTGTAGCAACATTCACTGCTCCTCTGTACTCTGCCTCTGCTGAAGATAGTGCTATGGCATTCTATTTCTTGCTAGACCAGAAAACAGGGCCACCTCCAAGCATGAAGACAAATCTTGATGTGGATTTCCTATCAAGGCTATCACCAGCCCAATCCGAATTTGTGAACCCCAAGAGATCTAAGCTCAAATCTGCCACATAGTGAATCCCATCACTCTTTGTGCCCTGCACATAATGAAGGATTCTTTTTGCAGTTCTCCAATGTAACTCATGTGGCTGATCCATGTATCTAGATGCCACACTCACAGCATATGCAAGATCTGGACGAGTGTGAGTCAAGTAGAGTAAGCTGCCAATCAGCTGTCTGTAGAGTGTACTGTCAAAAAGCGGTGTAGATTCTGCTTCTTCCATTCTGACTCCAGAAAGGAATGGAGTCTTAGAAGGCTTGCAATAAGCCATATTAAACTTATTCAACATATCAGAACCATACTTTGACTGACATACCTTGGTTCCTTCTTTTGTTTGTGAAATTTCAAGCCCCAAAAATTGCTTGAGAATTCCCAAGTCACTCATGGAGAATGCTTGGTGCATTGCGGTTTTAAGAGCTGCTATTTGTTCAATGTTATCACCTATGATCAGAAAATCATCAACATACAGTACTATTAACATAATAAAACCATCCGCAAATTTCATATAGACATTTGGATCAGATTTACACCGAACATAGGATTGTGACAGCAAAAAACTATCCATCTTCGCATACCAAGCCCTGGGGGCTTGCTTGATTCCATACAAAGAATTTTCAACCTGCAAACAAGGTTTGGATCTGATGTGTACCCCTATGGCTGCTGCATATATATCTCCTCTTCAAGTTCCCCATGGTGGAAAGCACTTTTCACATCCATGTGATGTACTTCCCACCGCTTGGAAGCTGCCACTGCCAAAACTAGTCTAATGGAGTCTTTCTGAGCTATCGGTGCAAATGTTTCATTATAATAAAGTCCTTGGACCTGAGAATACCCCTTTTCTACCAGAATTTCCTTGTACTTAATGTCTGTACCATCTGCTTCACATTTAGTCTTATAAATCCATTTGCATCTTACCAACTTTCTGCCTGCGGGGAGCTTGACTAGCTCCCAAGTTTCATTCTTCTGTAATGACTGAAACTCCTCATCCATAGAAATATGCCATCTAGGATCATGTGAGGCATCCTCATATGTTTGTGGATCATAATCTATCATCATATAGCACTTCTCAGAAAGATAAGGATCATTCACATTGAGAGCAGTCTCAAACTGTGATCTAGTCCTCCTTTGGTCTTGAGGGTTACCTGCTAGTTCACCTGCTGCTTGCAAAGTTTTTGCAGCCCACTTAGGCCTTGTAGGTGATTTTGAATCTGAAATAAATTGGTCCTCATCATCAAAAATATCAAAATAAAAAATATCAACAACATCAGTTACTTCTTCTTCAGTTGGCGGTGAAGATGAGTCTCCAATTTCTGCGCTCTGAGAGGGCTCTTCCTCAAACTGCACACTTCTTTCGATGAATGCTTTATGATTTGTCATGTTCAGCAGCTTATATGCTTTGGAATCCTCTGAATATCCCACAAACAAACATGGTTGTCTTTGGGGCTGCATATCCCTCCTCTTCTCAATCGGAATCCTAGCCCAAGCCTTTGAGCCAAAAATCATGAAATGAGAGATATCCGGTTTCTTACCTGTCCAAGCCTCGAAAGGAGTGATATCTTTGAGAGATTTGTGTGGCACTCTATTCTGAATATAGGTGGCACAATTTATTGCTTCAGCCCACAGCTTAGGAGACAAACCTTTTGCCTCAAGCATGCATGTGGCCATCTCCTTAAGAGATCTGTTCTTTCTCTCATCAAACCCATTCTGCTGAGGTGTATATGGAACTGTATGTTGCATCTATATGCCCGATGAAGCACAAAATTGCTGAAAATCTGATTTCACATACTCACCACCATTATTATTCCTTAACACTTTAATATGCCTACCAGACAGATTCTCAACTAAGGCTTTGAATAGCTTGAAAAACCCAAAGACTTCTGATTTAAGCTTGATGAAATAAACCCAACAGTACCTGTTAAAATCATCTATGAATGTGAGAATGTATTTTGCTGAATTCAATGACTCATGAGGAAATGGACCTGATATATCAGTGTGTATAAGTTCCAATGGTGCAGTGGTTCTCTCAGTGGTAGATCTCCCATACTTATACTCAGGGTGTTTTCCTAGGATGTAGGATTGACAGACACCTTTGGAAAATTTGATATTGGGCAGCCCTATAACCATCTCTTTCTCATGAAGTTGGGAAAGGTATTTGTAGTTTAGGTGGCCAAATATTTCATGCCATAGTTTGCTGGACTCATTGGCATGGGTCAGTAGAGCAGAAGGTGAGGAGTTTGGCACAAAATGAGAAAACTTGTAGATTCTAGAACAGTGGTCAGCAGTACCAAATGTAATAATTTTTCCTGTTGAAATTTCTGCTATCTCAACATCATTGGAGGTAAAGGTGACTCTCTTGGGCAGCCCTGTATGGGTCATCTGATAGACTGACAGTAGGTTTGCAGAAAGTCCAAGGACATATAAAACATTATTAAATGACCCAAACTCGAGATCTATGCTACCTTTTCCTTTGCTAGAAGTTTCAGAATTGTCTCCCAATACAATATTCGGACCACTGGAAGAGTCAAGTGAAGTAAAATACTTACTTGCAGACACCATGTGTCTTGAAGCACTGGAATCAATGATGAATGATGAAGATTGGGAAGTGTTGGCCATCAGTGCATGAACTCTCTCTTTGTCATCGGAATTTGATCCTCCATCTTTTCTTCTTGCGCTCTCTGGGAGAGGGATGTTGGCTTTCTCCAATGCCTGAGTTAATTGGTCGATGGTCTTCTTCATACAAGAGATTTTGGGATGAAATCCCTTGCTGCAATATGTGCACTTTGTCCTCTCATTCTTCTTGTTCAGATTCTTCTTGAAGTTTGATGGCTCTCCATTAAAATTCTGCTTGTCTTTCCGCTCACCAGTGGGCTTCTTGAAGTTGCCTTTCTTCTTGCCTTTCGAATTCTTTGAGTCTCCAACACTTAGACAATGGTCTTTGGATGGATTTTTAATGGCTCCCATTAAGACCAACTTTTCTTTCTCTTGATTTAATGACTCCATGAATTCTGAAAGTGACGAGCTCTTCCAATTTTTAATTGCTTTCCGAGTGGAATGGAAGGTGGAAACAAAAATTGAATAGTCCGGGCCAAGCTTGGAGAGAATGGCCAAAACTAATTGCTCATATTTCTTGTCTATTCCACATTGCTTCAGATACAATACAAGATACTTGAATTTGGAGAAGAAGTCTTGTAGATTATCGAAAAACTATGGGCTCAAAGAGACTAGCTCATTATCCAATTGGTGGCCTCTCAATTCATCGGTTTTACCGAACAATTCTTGAAGTTTCAGCCATACTTCATTGGGTGAAGTGAGGCCATCAAGATGAAATCAGAGTTCTCTAGATGTAGTGAGACATAACATCCCATAGGCTTCATCCCTTCGATTATGCCATTTAGATTTCTCCACTGCTGAGGTTGGCTCAGCTTCTGTTGCCATGGTCACCCTGTAGAGCCCTTTGCTCCTCAGTAGAATCTCCATCTGTGCTTTCCAATCAAAATAATTGAAAGAAGTGAGGATGATCTGTTGTGTATGATCCATTTCTGCAACTGATATAACTTTTGGACTGAAATTAGAACACTTCTGGATTCCAAAATGCGCCCTGCAGAGAATAGAATTCACCCGGTGAATTGATCAATGCGCCCTTCTTGAGACTGTTGGGTCCTGCAAGACAATCAATAGATGAAAGGAATAGCTTGATGGATCTGATACCATGTGAAAATCAGATCACATCCAAGAACTATGCAAGAAATTAACCTCTCATATAAAAAATCTCACACAACTGCTCAAAGACACAAAAATAATGCACAAGAATAGATTTATGTATTACTTCTCATGAACAATAATTACATCAGACAACATATGAATGTTGTAGGATTTTATTAAATAACATTACAGCAATAATTCAAATGGCTAAAGATGCCAAAAGAATCTTCCATCCATCAGACTTTCTAAAACTGCCCATCCCCCCTAGGTGGCAAGTTGGCTTTTCAAATCTGCTCAAAAGCTCACGAATTGCTAAATTAGTGAGTTGAAGGTGAAATATAGGTAAAAGCAATTCCAAATATGAAATTTGGGTGGAAATAGTGTTAAGGAAATTTTTTGGTGTAAAAAACACTTTCCTAGGTTGACTAGCTCTTTCCTTTGGGGGAAAAAGCAGTAAAAGCGGCAGCTTTCTTCACAAATGCGCCCTCCTTCATAAATCTTATCCAGAATTGTTTAGGAATGCACCCAAGTGGCCTAGGAGACTTGTAGAACACACCTCAGATGGAATCTTATCCTCCCATGTTGCCTTGTGGGCCACACAATGGCAATTTCCTCAATTATTACATAGAATTAACCAACAAGTGATTAATTAATGCATCTTATGTAATTAATTAAATGGTAGGAAGGCTTAAATATTCCAACACTTCATCCCAAAGAGAATAGGGAGATGTTGTGCACCCAAAAAAATTTAGAAGTAGCGGGGACTATGATTGTGAAGTAGAAGTGGCTCCTGGAGGGATGCAATCGGCATAAGCTTCAACGATATTTGAGGTAGAGAGGGAAAGTTGTTGTTGTAAATTGTCCCACTCAACCATAATGGTTTTGATGATGGCTATCAAAATGGTCAGCTGTGATAACTGGATTAGATTAATCGGCATCAACTGGTTAAGAACTTTAGTCATATCAGGTCCGCATTCTTGTAACTGATTTTCAACAACTCTCATGACTTGGTATATTCTTGGGGTGAGTCCACTAACTTCTTCCTATGATTTATTTCCTTGTTGTCACCACTGATATTCATTTCATCGGAGTTGGTCTTGTAGGTGAATTTCCATATGTATTTATTCATCAAATTTATGAGCAATGTCGGGATCAACCAACTGCCTTTGAGCATATAGTTGGGACATAATTGTTTGATGGTTCTGTATATCCACAAACTTTTCCATAATATGAGTATCATTTTTTTAGAACAAGGGATGCTCTGGATGCATGTAGTTCGTACTCCTTCAATTTGTCGTCATATTCCATAAATTATTTAAAATAGTTTTCCATCAAGTAGCTTGCTTCATCATGTTGTTTCTTGATGAGTTGTTCATGAGTACTGTCATATTTGTCTAATATAAAGTCAAGAGTGCTTTGATATTGTCGAGAGGCTTGCCGGGAAAAAAAATTGGTGTCTTCCCAAGTCTTGATTGTACTTGTTATGTGAACTTGGTCAAAATTTATTCTTGTTCTTACATGGCTATTTTGAGTAACTTAGAGTTTTATGCCCATCTCTTACTTCTCTCTTTGGTGGTGGCTTGAATTATTTATCAAGTTCATCTTCGGGTACTATATCTAGTGAAAGTATAGACGTGCTCATATGTTGTTCTGATACTGAGTTGACCACAAAAGTAATTGTAGTGTTCTTGTTCTTTTTATTTTTCTTAGATGATTTCTTACTGTTCTTGCTCGGAGTTGATGTTGTATGATATTTGGAGGTAGCTATGATTGATGTCAGTGGATCAATAGACGACATAGGGTTAGGTGGAGTAGTAGGTTATGCGAATGGAGGAGGGGTTAGTGATGGATGCAAGAGAGGTGACGAAAGAGAAGAATACAAGGTTGGTATAGGTGATGTTGGAGGTGTTGACGATGTTGATAAGGGATGGTCAAAGGAGGAACCGACGATGTATCATCGATTATGAAGGTAATGACGAAAGTACAACCAATGGAGATGCAGTCAATGTCGGAGGGTTGGTAGGTACTGGAACAGTTGTTTGTTCTAATGACTAAAGGGGGTTTCCTTGATTACTTACAGATGAAAGGGGTGGTAAATTTTCAAGGAATTCATTGAGCTTGTCAACTGAAGACAGTGTCATGGGGGGTGAAGTGGTCAATAGAGGTGAAGTTTTAAGGATATTTGAATCTATAGAGGTTATTTGAATGCTTATACTAGCTCCCATAAGAGAGGAGGGTATATGTAAAGGTGGAGGGGGGGTAGAAAAAGCAATAGCAGATAGCGTTCAGGTTGTGTTCATCACCGACTAGAGCGAAGGTAACTTGAATTTACTCGTAGTTTTAGATTTTTTTTGGACCTAGGTCGACTAGGGTACAGTGATCAATTGAGGGAAAGTGATAGTAGACTTTTTATGGTAGTAGCATGCAAAGGCTTCACAAAATTTAGGTGATTTTGCAAAATTTTGGAAGTCGGGATTTACCTTAAGCCTTCTTTCTGCTTGGATTCTAGCAAGCAACGATATTGGGTTGTCATCTAGAACTTCGACCTCATCAATAAATTTTGCAGACGTATCTGAACGGTTTTTCTTCTATGGAAGACCACAACTCGCAACGTGGATGGATGACGATGGTGAATTATTTGACTGTAAGCATTTTTCAATTTGCATGTCGACTGATGTTTTGTTTTTGAATGCTTCAACAAGGGTGGTCTGAGCTTAGTCTCGAATTTCTATGTTGTCTTCTGTAGGTTCGAGTCGAAGTTGTCTTTTCTTTAAAGCTTGCCTTGTTGATTTTCCTTTCATTGCACGCTGAAATGTGAATATTTTGTGGGCGACTTTGGTAGCTTTTTCATGCAATTGTGGATCGTTGAAGCCAGGTACTTATCCTTCCTTGATAAGTACATTGTCGTCCCCTTCATCTTTAGTTGCCTCATCTGACGACTAAACAATTGGTTCTTTCCCATTTGTGTAGACTATTACCAAAGCAAGTGGATTCTCTATTTATTCTTTTGTACAAAATGCAGTGAGATATTATAGTGTTATATATCTTTATTCTTCTTGCTCTTCTTTCGTTAAGGGATCATCAATGTATGAGCACTGAGCTTTTTCTATAGACAAGATGGGGTAAATTGTATTCGACTATTGAGCAACATTAGTAAAAAGCTCCGGGATATTAGGGTAATAATCCAATTCTTATGAATCTGCACCTACGCCCTGCATGTACCATACTTTTGTATAGTCAAGGTCGAGCTCGATATGTGCCCCTATGGTAGGCATCGTCGGATTATCTGTGGAACCTGTCATTGGGTGTATTTGGTCTTTATGTCGTGAAACCAATTTTCCTAATAATTTTTTGCGTTGTTTATCTTAAACAACGGTCCCCTTGATGTGAATATCTCAAAGTTGTGCATAAGTGGTTCATGGGTACTAGATAATGTTGTCTCGCCGACGGGTCTGATCTTAGCCATTGTTATCCAAATTAGTAATGATAGAAATCGGATAGCATGGGAAGTGTCTTGACATTTTGCACAATTTTCTTTGACAAGCTGAGCTAAGTGGTTAGCCCAGTTGAATATCTTTGCATCGTTGGCACTTGTTTCACAACTTCTAACATATACAGCCTTAAGTCGAAAGCCCGACCTGAACTTGTTAAACATTGTGAAATGATAAGGGAATCCCATTTGATTTTTTCGTACTGCTCCTTACTGATAATTAATCCTTTATAATTTCTCCCAATCACTAATACTATAAATTATTCAATAAGGGGTGTTGCATTGCTGGTGACCAGCACTAGTGGTCCCTTGCTTGAGAGTCCTGTGATTGCTCCTATAGGTGAATCTGTGATAGGAATTGGTTCATATATCCAAATCTTTCCATCATGATAGTGGATAATAATGAATCTAGTAATAATTTCCTTGAGATTATCAAATGCTACTATTAAAGGCACGTTGAAATATGCTCGAATTTTCGTTGTATTGAGATTTTTTGTTGATTCTATCCACTTTGCATCTTGGATTTCCCATGCCCAAAACTCTGTATAATGCTTTCTCCGGTAGGTATCATCCATCTTTGCTTTCTTTATTCGGTGTAACCGAGCTTCAAAAGGTGTCATTTGGGATTCTTCTTGGAGCATCTTAGATTTTATCTCAACAGCTTTAGCTCTGGCTATTGCGGGAGCTCACTTTGGTCCCATGGATAAATTCTTAGTAACACAAGTTATCTTCTCTTGTTCGCCTCCGTAACTTACTAGTTCTTACCTGAATGCGGTTACAATTTGGTTTTCTTTGGTTGCATTTATAGCTTGATCATAGTGTGACAATCGAGGTGGAGCAGGTGAGGGATTTAAATGCAGTTCTTGCAAGCTATAACTTCTTTGATCGCTTGCGATAGCTTGTAGTGGAATTTTTCTTCTTGCATCAGTCGATATGGTCGGTTGCAACGTTTGAAATTCCTTTCGGTGTCACGGCCTTGTGTCCCCTGTCGTTTGATCTTCATCATCTAGGAGATAGCTTGCATGGTCGCTTTAATGGATGTGTTCTTTCTCTAGGTTCACTAAAACGGTTACTTTGGTATTCGTATATTCTTCCATCTTCACACTTTGCCTCTTTTTCCCAGCTAGGTCCCATGTTCTTGTTCCTTTCGTCAATTCTACCAAGGAGGTTCATGTTTTAGTGTTTTTTATAGGTTTTTAAATTAGTAATGTAACTACTTTTTAATTATAAGTGTTTTTTAATTAACTTATTATTAGTTCTAACAAACATGGGACACGACATTCGACTAGTGATGATACGGTCACTAGTTAGTGCCATGCATTTGCTAGAGTTGGTAACGTTTTAGTCGTACTCCATTCACAACCGTTTTGAAGATGCTAACTTGTAAGGTATTTAGTCGCACCGAGCCATTGTTGTTTAATTCTTCCACATTATAGGGTCCTAACCATCTGGTTTCCATATTTTAGGTTTTCATTTTATCCACCGTTATATAGGAAAACCAAATCACCAATTGATATGTCTTTGTGTCGAATATTCCCGTCGTGCCACGCTTTCTATTGTTGCTTATGGATGTCTTGATGGTAGATTTCAATAATATGTTGTTATTCTAGTTTTGTTAAGTCAAACATTCTATCATTAATAGCTTTTACAACATCTAGATGCAGCACTTTTGATATTGTTGGAGCTTGTTGCTGTTGAACTTTGGTTGTCATTGATGTCAACTAATGTCAAAGAGGATTCAGTATTCATGTGTCATCTTAAAGAAATATATGAAAGCCACTTTGAAGAAGTATATAAAAGATAGTTTGAAGAAGTATATGGATTCTAGTATGAAGAAGTATATCTAGAAGTGCATCTAGCCTGAAAAAATGTGGTATAGGTGCAGGTCTCAATTCCACCTAGTCATACTTCTTTAAGGTACATGCCAAAGACATGGTTGGAAAAGGTTCGGAAGTGCGCAAGCATATTAGAACAAGAAACAGTTGAACAAGGAAGCAAGTCTCAAAAGCACGCAAAACTCATCAATCAGAAGAAGCTTTCAGTTGTTGAAGCGCACAAGTACCAAAAAGGATGTAGTGGTTGAATATGCCAAGTGCACAAGTCCCACAAGTTATGGTACATCAAGGGTGAAAAACCACACCGCAAGGGTGCAAGTCCCACTAGGGAAAGGACCAAGTATGCGCAAGACACACAAAGAGATGACACCTCAGTGGTGTAGAACATGAAAAGTGGCAATAACATAAACCATGAAGCAAAGAAGAAGGAAAGCCACAACTAACTTATGGACATACAATCCGCGCAGGACATGTATAAATAAGAAGCAAGTTGGAGAATTGAAGTCATACTTAGAAGGTAAGATTGTAGGTGGAAATATGGAAGTTATAGATTTATCAAGCTTATAATTCTCGGGGCATAAAGGGCTCGTGGAACCATAACAACATGATCTAGTAGAGAGTCGAGTGCGCACAAGCAGAAGAATGGAATATTTGAAGTTGCGCAGAATGATGTAGTGAATATGTGACAATTGCACGAAGACAAAAAGGATGAATTATAGAAGATGCGCAAGTGCATGGGAACATAATGACAGTATCACATACAACATGCAGACAGTCACAGATGATCTAAGACAGAAGCGCAGAAACATATTTGAAGTATATCATGTGACGCGCAAAGTGAAGAATTTTATCTAATGCGCTAAGACAAAATTGCAGCACAGTAAGGGAACACATTATGATAAGGATGATCTGAGACAAGTGCGTTAAACATAAAGGCCGAATCACATAAGATGCATAGAAGGTCGCAGATCATATAAATACTGTTGCACCGAAACAGAATGGAAACATCTTGGAAGGTACGCAGTTCCATCTGATACTTATGCACACAGTTAGAACAACAGTTTATCAGTAGATGCCCAGTATCAGTTGAAGTTGCATATGCACAGAGACAGAACGACATACTGAACCTGATCGCAAACTACAGAATATGATGAACCGGCACATAGTCTGTGGAGTGCGAGGTCAATTGTAATGTTGTGAAGTGTTCAAGTGAAGTTCGTGATGCAGAACAACAATTGCAATATCTCAAGGTTGTTGAAGGTGCGTATAGCATAAAGAAAAACATATTATCATAAGTGTGTGTGGATCAAAAATACAACAAATCAAAATCCTTTTATTGTATATCTGGGCGGTAGGTGGTGTAAGGAGCAGGGGGTCGGTGCCTCCTTCCAGTTGGAGCTAGTAAATCAGGGATTTGTTGCTTCCTTCATGTCATTACCTCTCAAACCAGGGGGTCGGTGCCTCCTTCCAGTTGGTGTTGGGGAACTAAGGAAGTTGGTGCTTCCTTGAATGTAATATTTATATTATAAGAGAGCATTCTGTTTTTTTCTCCCATTTGGGTTTCCACGTAAAAAATATGTGTATTTTGTGTATTGTGCTCATGTGATGTTGAATGTTTTATTTATGTTGGATGCATAATTAAAGTTCAAGTTTAATCATATAAGAAGTTAAAAATTGTTCATAATTGGGCTAATATTGATTCACTCCCCTCTCAGTATTAATTAGATTCCAAGAATTGGTATCAGAGTGGGTGTCTTCAGTAACAGCTTAACATATGGAAGATAGATCCATGCGTAGATATGGACAAGCAGGAAGGTCTCTTTACCAATAGGGCACCAAGATTCGATGGCACCAACTACACTTTTCGGAGGATCGGGATGGAAGTATATTTGCAATTCCTCAGAGCTGATGTTTGGAAGTCGATTGTGTATGGTTATAATGTTCCAACAATCGCACCAACTGATCCAGCTGAAAAGAGACATTATGAAAGCAATGTGAGAGCCAAAAACGCATTGTTATGTGGGCTAACAGATACTGAATTTACTAAGTTCATGCATTGTGTAATAGCCAAGGAGGTATGGGATAAACTCATAAATGTCTATGAAGGTGATGAGAAAGTGAAGAAGGTAAAGTTGCAGAATTACTCTGGGTTGTATGAATCTTTGAAAATGAAAGATGAAGAAAACATTGCCTCTTACTTATTGCGAGTGGATGAGTACATTAGTTAATGCTATCAAGAGTCTTGTAGTTACACTAGAAGAAGAATCACTAGTGCAGAATATACTAAGAAATATGCCTCCAAGATTTGATGCAAAGGTATCAGTGTTAGAATATACATCCAATCTTGCAGATCTAACAAAATATGAGCTTCAAAGAATATTGACTGCATACGAGATGAGAACAAAAAAAGAAAATCCCATCAGAAAAGAAGCAGCCTTTAAAGCCACTGGATGTTCGGGTACACAGGGTACTACCAAAGGACCGAACACCAAGAGCAACCACTTCACACAAACAGATCACAGATCAACACACCGATGTTTTGACGTGGTTTAAACCCTCTTGAGGGAAACACTCCACGGCCCCGGCCAAATAGCTTCTACGGGACAATTTATTATGCAAAGAAAGAAAGTTACAAATGAGCTTCTCATAATCGATCAACTAAACAATGACCCTCCATGCTCTTTAAATAGAGATCATGGACCAATCGGGTGTTAAGCCACGGATCAAGGTTAGGTTTGATCTAAGAGAAGTTGAGCCGTCGGATCACTCTATGTCGGAAACATATCGTGACCGTCGGATTAAGTATTTACAAATGCATACTAATGCATACTAAAGAAACACACTATCCCTAACGGATATATTACACAAGTTGATCTTAACTAACTCCTAAGTGTCTAAATATCCTAACATCCCCCCTTAAGAACAACTTGGGATAGGATTGAAGGATTTACAAAAGTGACACTATTAGGAGAAGGAAGGAGGCATTAGAGCCTATCCCCCCTTAATGACAAGTTCCTGAACTCCTAACATAGATCGAAGTTTAGAAAACTTCGCTTCTGTAAGAGACTTGGTGAAGATGTCTGCAACTTGATCATCTGTAGGGCAAAAGAGCACTTCGAGAACACGATCATGAACAAGATTTCTGATGAAGTGCATATGTAGCTCAATGTGTTTGCTGCGTTGATGTAGAACTGGATCTTTGGCAAGCTTGATGGCACTTTGATTGTCGCACCAAAGTGGAGTAGGCTGCGGCTGCTCGAATCCAAACTCTGAAAGGATCTGTCGAAGCCATAAAGCTTCCTGACTGGCATTAACTGCTGCTCGATATTCTGCCTCTGCTGAAGAAAGAGCAAGAGCTTGTTGTTTCTTACAAGCCCAAGTAATAGGTCCAGATCCCAGACTGAAAACATAACCTGCAGTAGACTTTCGATCATCAGGATCGCCGGCCCAATCTGAATCAGTGAAACCAACCAACAAAGGTTTCCCCCCTGTACTGTAATGAATCCCAAACTGAACTGTACCTCGAATATATCGAAGTATTCTTTTAGCTGCTTTCCAGTGACTTTCATGAGGTGTCTGCATATAACGGGCAACTCGACCAATGGCAAAGGAAAGGTCAGGACGGGAATGAGTCAAGTATAAAAGACAACCAACAAGCTGACGATACAGTGTGGCATCTACTTCAGGTGAAGTACAAGTGGCAGAAAGTTTGACTCCAGACTGGAAGGGAGAAGGGGCTGGTTTACAATCTTCCATGTGAAAGTGACGAAGAAGGTCACAAGCATACTTAGACTGAGAAAGAAAGATTCCTTCTTTGGTTTGCAGAACTTGGAGACCAAGAAAATAATGCAAATGTCCTAAGTCTGACATTTCAAAAGTTTGTTTAAGACTGGATTTCACATGGGTTATAAGTTTAGGGTCACTACCAGTAAGAATAAGGTCATCAACATATAGAACAAGTATGATGAGATGGTTTCCTACTTTCTTGGTATAGACATTGGGGTCAGAATGGCATCTAGAAAAACCAGTGTCAAGGAGAAAGTTATCCATTTTGGCATACCAAGCTCTAGGAGCTTGCTTAAGGCCATATAAGGATTTCTTAAGGCGACAGACAAGGCTAGAGTTATTCTGAACATAGCCAGGAGGTTGTTCCATGTAAATTTCCTCCTGTAAATCACCATGTAAGAAGGAAGACTTGACATCCATTTGATGGACTTCCCAGTTGTGTAAGGCTGCAAGGGAAAGAACAAGGCGGATGGAGTTCATTTTGGCGACGGGAGCAAAGGTTTCATTGTAGTCAATCCCTTCAACTTGAGAAAAACCTTTGGCAACTAACCTTGCCTTAAGTCTTTCAACACTTCCATCTGATGCATACTTAGTTCTGTAGACCCATTTACATCTGACAAGTTTTCTTCCTTTTGGAAGAGGTACAAGATCCCAAGTATCGTTCGCCATTAAGGAACGATATTCTTCATCCATGGCTGCATCCCAATCTGGATTCCCTGAAGCTTTTGCAAAAGTTTCTGGATCATGATTTTCGGAAACTTGAGCCAAAAGAGAAGAGGCTCGCTGAAACTGAGAACGTGTTCGACGTTGATCTCTAGGATCACCGGCAAGATCACCAGCTGCTTCACATGTTGAACGAACCCATCGAGGAAGCACTTGTGCTGGTGCAACTGGAGGAACATGAGCAGGCGGAGGTGGATTTTCATCCTCACTGTCATCATCAGAAACTGGAGTTGGAAACCTGTCAAGGAAGTGGGAAGAAGAAGAAGAAGGCACAAACGCCGAATCAGGCTCGCAGGCCAAAGATGGCACACTCGCCGAGTTAGGCTCGCAGGCCAAGATATTTTCATCAAATTTAACATCTCTTCTAATGATTATAGCATGAGAATGTGGTTGAAGAAGTCTATAACCTTTTACATCTTCAGAATATCCAACAAATATGCACTTTTCACTTTTAGGCTGCAATGCTTTCCGTTTTTCATCCGGAATGTGAGCCCATGCTTCACTACCAAACACACGAAAGTGACTTACATCAGGTTTAACTTTACTCCATGCTTCTTCCGGTGTTATACCTTGTAATGCTTTTGTGGGGGTGCGATTAACTATGTAATTTGCACAATTTATGGCTTCAGCCCAAAATTGAAGACTTAGTCCCTTAGATTGGATCATACAATTTGCCATTTCTTTTAAAGTGCGGTTCTTCCGCTCAGCTACACCATTTTGTTGTGGTGTATATGGAACAGTGTGTTGTTGTTGGATGCCTTGTTCAGTGCAGAAAGTAGTGAACTGTTTGTTAACATATTCTCCTCCATTGTCAGATCTTAACTTGATAATTTGATGACCAGATTGTTTTTCAACAAGGGCCTTGTAGGCCAAGAACATGTTAAATACTTCGCTCTTAAATTTTAGGAAATAAACCCAAGTGCGTCTGGTGTAATCATCAATGAAAGTTAAGAAATACTTGAAACCAGAAAAGGAAACAGATGGAAGAGGACCACACAAGTCACTATGCACAAGCTCCAAGGGAACCGAGGCGTGCCAAGAGGCACGTTTGTCAAAACTGTCCCGATGATGTTTTCCGAGTACACAACCGGAACAAACACCATCTCTGCAAGATACCATCGGAAGACCTGTCACCATATTTTCTTTACATAGTTGTTGCAATGAGCGATAATTTAAGTGACCAAATCGCTCATGCCAAAGTTTGCTCAAGTTATCACTATGAGCAACAAAAACTGAAGGGAAAGGTGATGACCCAAAGTTGTTAAACTTGTACAACCTGGTAATATCATCAACAATTCCGGTAGCTAGGACCTGTTGAGGATCTTTAAAATCCTTGATTACAACTTGGTGAGGTGTAAAGGTCACAGTTTTACCTTCACCAGAATGAGTGATCTGATAGACTGATAACAAATTGCAGGAAATTTTTGGAACACATAGTACATCACTAAAATGACCATTATCTACTGGAACTGTTCCAGCTCCTACAACACTTAGAGATCTATCATCACCAACAAATATTTGTTTGGTGTTACATTCATGCATAGTAGAAAAGATGGCTTGATCCTTAGCCATATGATAAGATGCTCCAGAATCAATGAGCCATTCAGTTGAAGTAGAAGAAGAAGATGCATTATAAGAATAACCAGAAGCACAAAGTGCATGTCCATGAGAGGTAGATTCTGATGGCGAATCTAGGCTGATATGGTGCTTCTTCATTGCTGCTTCCAAGGCTGCCATCTTCTTGAAACACTTAGATTCATCATGATTATCTTTCCCGCAATAGTTGCAATGACGCTCAGTCTTCTTGCCTTTTGGCTTGGATCCTTTGTCATTTTTTAAAGAAGGGGCTGACTGAGAGGGTTTTGGACCCTTGTTTGACTTATTATTGCGAAAATTTTGTTTCTTGGGAGGCTTGGACTTTTCTTTCTGTTGGGACAATAAGGCTTTCCCAGATGTATCTGCATTGTTGATTATTCCAAGATGAATGAGTTTATCTTGTTCCCTAATCAAGGAATCACAAAAGGATTCAAGACTAGGCTCTTGATAGCTAGCTGCATTCAATGACGCTTTCATGGAGTAAAATGTAGATACAAAAACAGAATATGCAGGTCCAAGTTTGGAAAGAATATGATAAATGCATTGTTTGTCTTCCCTCTCAATCTTACATTCTGCACATAAGAGCTTGAGAGTTTTGTACTTAGATAAATAATCTTGAATGCATGAAAAGTCACTTGGATTTAAAGAAATCAACTCATTTTCGAGTTGGTGACCTCGAATTTCATTGTGTTTACCAAACACAGTTTCCAACTTGTCCCAAGCAGCATTAGGTTCATCAATTCCAGATATGTGGAATCGCAAATCAGTAGAGATTGACATCCCAATCAATCCACGAGCTTCATCACATCTATTTGCCCATTTTATTTTCTTATCATCATCAGTGGGTTCTTTTTCTTTCCCTGTTGTAATTCTGAAAAGTCCCCTACTTCGTAGAACATCCTCCATACGAGATTTCCATGAGAAATAGTTGGAACTGTTAAGTAGAATATCACAAAGGGCGGCCATATTTGTAAATTAATGGCTGTAAAAGCAGAAACCAATAGTCTGGATGTGAAGAGCTCGAAAAAATAGCCGGTTTAAAAAAAAACGGCACTGAAAACGGACTCTGTATGATGAAGTTATGCTTGAACAAAGAAACTGTTGAAGATGTCCCCAATAGTGACGTGGCAGCTAGAGAATGTCCAGCAAAAAAAGAACCCCCCTCTTCCCAAGATGAACCTTTTGACAATCACTTTACAAAAAAGTTGCTTTTAAGTGAATCACTTTTGTAAAATAAGTGATTTCACTTTTACAATGATATTACTTTTAAATAGTGCAACAATAAATAAAAAGCTTAAGTGACTCACTTGTATTTTTATTTTTTATTATTTAAGTGAGATGCACTTTTACAATAAAGTAACTTGAAAATAGAAATTGCATGCACTTTCCTTTTTAAAAGTAACTTCCTAAGACTTGAACTCAAGACCTATTAAGGAATAAAGCAACTTTGGACCAAGTGAGCTAGTTTAAAAGGTATGTAAAATATGGAAATGAGGAAGGGGGCTTTTTTTTTTTTTTTTTTTTTTTACTCTTCTCGCTCGGTTTGCGTGCTTGCCCTTTTTCCTGCAAAACAAACCACAAAACGAAACAAAAAAAACTTCAGATCTGATGAAAAACGCGTTTCTGGAGCAACCGGGAACCGTTTTCGATCAAACGAAAACTATTTCCCAATGGAAACGACGCTCCGGACGCAATGGAACACCTCCCACAGCCCAGAAATGCACAGAAATACCAGAACTAGAAACCCTTTCGAGTTTCGGCAACAACAGTTCAAGATCTAGATCATAACCGGAAGCGGCACTTCATAAAAGCTCTGATACCATGTTCGGGTACACAGGGTACTACCAAAGGACCGAACACCAAGAGCAACCACTTCACACAAACAGATCACAGATCAACACACCGATGTTTTGACGTGGTTTAAACCCTCTTGAGGGAAACACTCCACGGCCCCGGCCAAATAGCTTCTACGGGACAATTTATTATGCAAAGAAAGAAAGTTACAAATGAGCTTCTCATAATCGATCAACTAAACAATGACCCTCCATGCTCTTTAAATAGAGATCATGGACCAATCGGGTGTTAAGCCACGGATCAAGGTTAGGTTTGATCTAAGAGAAGTTGAGCCGTCGGATCACTCTATGTCGGAAACATATCGTGACCGTCGGATTAAGTATTTACAAATGCATACTAATGCATACTAAAGAAACACACTATCCCTAACGGATATATTACACAAGTTGATCTTAACTAACTCCTAAGTGTCTAAATATCCTAACACTGGAAAGGTTAAACACAAACATGAAAAGGACTCTTGTAATGAATCAGATGAAGAAGATTCTAACTTTGTAAGGAAACTAAAGAGAGGACGTGGTAAGTATAACAATAAATTGCGTCTCAAATGTTTCATATGTGGAGGGATAGGCCACTTTGCTTCGAAGTGTCCATACAGATAAGATGATAGTGACAGCGAGGAGGAATCCAGTTCCGATGAAATAAGGATGGCACGCACTCAGGACAAACCTGATATTAAGAAGAAAATTTCAAAAGAGAGGAAAATTATGTGTACTGAGGAAGACAACAGTTTTTCTGAAGGAAGTGACTGCGACGACAAGCAAAAGGAAGTATTATTCATGGCCTTTATGGAATATGAAATCTGTGAAGAAAAGAAGAAGAGTGGTTTGTTAGCCAAAAAGAAAACATCAGTTGCACAAAGTCATTTTGGAGCACTAAATAAGTACTTCTTTAGTGTATCCTTCAATACACCTCCAAAATTGGTCTCATAAATTAAATCTAACAATCAATCTAAAGAAGAAGAAGTTGAAGAAGTCAATTGGGAAGGTGAAGTGGTGAGTTCCTTAGACGAATTCAAGAATTCAAGAAAGAATATTAAACTTTTGCAGGACCAACTGTCGAAGTATGAAGAAAAATCCAAGTAAGCCAAAGAGTTTCAAGAGTCTCTTGATAAACAAACCAGTGAAAAAGTGATGAACTGTGAGAAGCAACTGGATTGTGCTGTAAACAAGGTCAAAGTGCTTGAAAAAGAGAAATCCATATTGAAGACTTCTTTATAAGAATTATTGTAGAAAAATAAGATGCTAACAAGCCAACTTGAATTGAAGGATAGAGATATTTGTCGCTTAGAAGACAAGCTAATCAACATAAAGGGAAAGAAACAAGTTCAAGATCACATCATGAGTGATACTCCAAATTGCGCACATCCATGAAATGAAAATACTACACTTGAAGATTAAGTGAAGAACAAATTCAAAGGTAGCACATCAATTATGAATAAGATTTTGAATGTTCGGAGATCACCAAAAGACAAGTCAGGACTTGGTTATGAAAGGAGATCTAGGAAGGTATGCGACAGTGAACATCATCCAAATCAAGTGAAACCATTCAGGTATGATAATTCCTTCAATGATTACAACTCTTTTCATCACACTACCCGAAGAAGGACTAACAGAATGAAGTGTGCAAGGTGCAATTATTTTGGTTATATTGCTAAGTATTGTCAAACTAATAGATGTTATGCTTGCGATGGCTTTGGACATAAGGAAATGTATTTTCGAAGAACAGTAAACAGTCCTGATGAAAATATATTGCGCAAAATAAATCACAATACAAGGATCAAAAGGGGAGACAGTGAAGCACAAAATCAAAATGGAGATGCGCACATGAAAAATGGGTAAGGAAAACGTCTTGCACAGAAGAAACTGACAAGTCAAGTATGTCTCAAGTAGCAAGTGATTGCTACCCTTCTTACTAAACTCTAAGAGAGTGAGTGAGACCCTTGAATTCAACACGATGCATATTAGGAATTCAAGGAGTATGTGAGTGAAGGTTACAATTTGAAGATGTATGTCACATAAATGTTAGTGTTGAAAAAATCTATATTTGTTGAGCTAGATTATCGCAAAAAATATCTTCAGTATTATTGATGAGCAAATATATGCATATATATATTCAGTTAGTTGTTGTGGTATGTTCAAGTTAGTTCGCACATATATATTACAAAATGAAGAAAAGTTCAAATGAGCATTGTTGAAAGAACAAGCATGAGTCTGCATAGATACATAAACATATTTTGTATTATATTCCAAATTTGAGCTTTTACAAAATGTATGAGTCACATGTTGCTAAAAACAGAGTTGAAAAACAAAAGAGACTTCATGCCAAGGCCAAAAGGAAAGTTCAAGAAGACAATTGAGGTTGTTTCAAGCAAAATTCAAAACCGCAATTCAAGGTCTATATCCACGTCTTGGTTAGTTGGTTGTTGTGCAAGTCAAAGTTCCAAATCCATTGAAATCTGCTCAGAGATTGACTGTAGAGGATACAGTTGAATATTTGAAGACGACACATCATCATAAAAATGCTTAGCCCAAATTATGCTTAACATGTCGATAATTCGTTGATGTTGTTGCTCCATGAATTCTACACATTTGCTCAGATTGGATCATTCTTTCGTGCTGCTGAGATTCACTTGGGACTGAGAATACCAATGGTTGAATTCAGACTCTTTCATTCGGCCTTTCCAAATTCCCATGTCGACTCTCAGTCGAGTAAACTCATATTGTTGCGACTAAAGAGAAAGGCATACATTGTCAAGAGAATCATTGAACTTCTGGAAGAAGAAATCCATGACTAGAGAAGATGAGAGACACAAGGAAACAGACATAGAGCAAGCAAGAAGAACAAAGGTGATGAACCATGCATTTCACAACTCTCTTATAGAATCAGATGGTAGTTATTCATGCATGTGAAAATTAAGTTGAAGAGATGGGGAATAAATCACATTCAAGTCTAGGCAATCCAAAGCTGGTTATGGAGTTGCCAAAAGTAATTGCATGAGTTAGTGAATTTGGGAAAAAGTACAAAAAGAGGAAATTTAATTCATTATTCTATGTGACCGGGATGATGTTTCCAAAAAGGTTCAAGTACGAATGTGACACGTCAAAGCTTCCACATAAACTGATTATCATATTGTTTTATTGCCTAGCTAGCTGACAAGTGGAAATACATGCAAAATATTTGGTTGTCAAGGTGTGATACGCGATGTCAGAAAAGGTAATGATGATTTTTCACAACACATCAAATGTGGAATAAGGAACATTAAGACGCAAAAAGATATCAACGGGAAGGACAATGCAAAACCAAAAGTAGATAGGATTCGGTACTGCACAATTGACACAACAGGAATATAGCATGAAGGTCTGTGCAAGGAATGATAAAGGATTGATGAAGCACTATAAAAAGAACAAAAGATCGAGATGAGAAGGAAGATAGAAAATGTACAGGGGGAGAGTATATGAGATGGATATGAAAATAATGTATATATTGCAAGGATACTCAAATAGGCGCAGAAACTCCAGTGAAAAAATGAAGCATGAAGACAGGGGGAGTTATTCAAAGTAAGCAAATGAATGAAGGCCAGCGCAAAACTGAAGAAAGGAGAACCAATAATTGTGAAATGATGGCACCTCTTTTCCATTGATGTCAAAGGGGGGTAAAGATCATGAAGCATGTGATCAAGGGAAGAAATATAAAGCAGCAGAGAATGATGATGAGAAAGATCATGAAGTCGATCATGAAGCAAGTAGCAGTGCAATGAGAATGATAATGAAGCATGTGATCCTCACAAAAGTAACATAAAGCAAAAAAGTAATTGATAGCAAAATGTGTAGATGTCAAAGGCTCAAACTAGAAAACAACACAAGGGAAGCATCCACAGGGGGAGTATTGCGAAATGGAAAAGGGGTAGATTGTTGAAATTTGGTTTTCATTGATGTCAACTAATGTCAAAGAGGATTCAGTATTCTTGTGTTAGGTTGAATAAATATATGAAATCCACTTTGAATAAGTATATTTCTATGCCAAGTTAAAGAAGTATATAAAAGATAGTTTGAAGAAGTATATGGATGCTAGTATGAAGAAGTATATCCAAAAGCGCATCTAGCCTAAAGAAATGTGGTATAGGTGTAGGTCTCAAGTCCACCTAGTCATACTCCTTCAAGGTATATGCCAAATACATGGTTGGACAAGGTTCGGAAGTGTGCAAGTAGCTTTTAACAAGAAACGGTTGAACAAGGAAGCAAGTCCCAACCAACTTGTGGACATGCAATTTGCGCAGGACAAGTATAAATAAGAAGCAAGTTGGAGAATTGAATTCATGCTTAGAAGGTAAGCCTATAGGTGGAAAGTTGGAAGATACAGATTTATCAAGCTTATAATTCAAACTAGCATATGTGTTAGGGTGATCCATTTCGTCGTCACCTGGATGTGCAAGGATGGCTCCAATGGCTATACTTAATGCATTGATGTGAACATGAAATGTTTTCGACCAGTCTGGGAATTTGAGAATTGGATCTTCAACCAGTTTTTTTTTAAGTAAATCAAACGATTGCTAACATTCTAGAGTCCACTAAAACTCAATATTTAACTTGATAAGTTCTTCTAGTGGAAAATTCATGTCAAAGTAGTACTGGACAAATTTTATGTAATATCTTGTATGCCCTAATAGTATTCTGACTTGCTTAGGGTTTACTAGGGGTTTAAAGTCAAGGATTAATTTGATGTTATATATATCAACCTTTATACCTTCTTTGCAGACCACATGCCCCAATAGTATACCAATTGATGTAGCAAATATGTGTTTCTTACTATTGAGTGATAGTTGAATCTGTAAGCATCTTTCTAGCATCATATGTAGCCATTGTACAAGTTCTTTTAACAGTGTATATTTTGTCCAGTCGTTGAAAAATACAACCATTATTTTATATAAGTATTCTTGGAAAGCTTTAATGACGATTCTACAAAATAAAGCCGGAGCATTCTTGAGTCCAAATGGAATAAATTTGTAGTCGAATTATCCAAATTCGCAGACGAATGTAGTCTTGTGTTGATCTTCTTTTGCTATATGTACTTGGTTATATACTGAAATGTTAATTTTTGAGCATTAATTCAATATACTCTAGGATCTTTACTGAGAGAATAACATGTACAGTATATCAATGCATATAAATCATAGCAAGCATATCAATCATCACAAGATGCAAACATAAGAGACAATAGCCACACAGAGTTTCCGTGGGGAAAACCCTAAGGTGAAAAACCCCACAACTTCCTCAGAGATAGATAGAGCAATAATACAACCAAATTACAACCCAAGTACACAGAGATAGTCTCCTCCTAGTAGCTTATCCTCCTCCTCACATGTGCGCCACTTTCTGAGTGATGTAGAGTGAGATAATGAGATGATCAAAATAGAGATCTCCCGATCTCTATTTATACTTGTCCTGACTGCCCAATAAACTTATGGGGCCGACTTGTCTAGCTTAGCATAATGACCCATGGTTAACTTAATCAAGGCCGACCCCACACATGGTGGTCTAACAACCCATCGGCAAGTTACGACACTCTTCAATACAAATGACAACACTTCCTTATAGAGGAATAACACATCTCTATAGGAGTACAATATACATAAATGAAATACATAGGTGAAATACATTCCGAAGTTACATATACATCAACATGAAAATTTGTTGGTGAAGGAGTGTCACTCGTGTCTTGCAACTTCAATAATGATCTTGTCTGCAAACAGCATCAGGAAGAGATCAGTGAGTGTGACTTTATTCAAACCACGGAAATCGACAAAAATTCTCCATCGTTTTGGGTTGTGTTTCTTCGGATGCATTACCATTCGACTATCCCATTCAGATTGGTCGACATGATATATGATTCCTGCAACTAGAATATTTTCGATCTCCTTTTTGCCAATATCCTTGTGTTTATGTGCTAGCGTATAGGGTCTTTTCTTTACAAGATTAGCATCAGGAATATTATCAATTTTCATTTCTCCCATTTCCTGAACTAGACCTTTCAAATATTTGTAGTCGCGAGCAAATACATCTTGATATTATTTTTAAAAATTGACAATTTCAGTTGTTTGCTACTCCGACCAATAATCTCCAATTTTAGCCATCTTAGGTCTATCATCATTCGAAATGTCGAACTCTTTTGTTTTTATTTGCGTGTCCATCCATTCTAGTGCTTTGGATTCATCAATATTTCATTCTCCTTCCTTAAATTATGTGAAAGATGGAGGGAAATATTTTTGGTCGTCCTCATCAAAAAAAAAAATTATGTCAATTTGTAACACTGTCTTGATTGCTCATCGTATGCAGGGATGGTATTTTTTCCATTGGAATATTTTCGCAACAATGTTGTTATTTTTTGTTTGCAGTCGTGTCATTCATGGGGTCAACTGAATTGTGGTTGTCGTGACCAAATTGCATTTTTCCTTTGGTCGGGTAGTGTTGTCTGACCTTGTAATAAACTATGCTACCTATTGTACAACTTATTCCATACACTCTTCCATAGGTGAAAAGGAGAATCTTTGATAAAAAATTCTTTCAGGTTTTTCCATGTGAATGTTTCTCCTCGTGCCTCTTCTATTTTATACCATTTTCTTGGTAAATCATCCAACATGCTAGGAAATAAATGGTGCCATATTCTTTCATCTCTGTATCTGATTCTTTTCCACTCTTTTTGGAATCTTTCGATGCGCTCCTCTATATCTAAGCCTTGCACAAATTTGGGTATTTGTGCTTGTGTTGTTAACATTTTTCCGTAAATATTTCAATAAAGTAAGTAAAGGCAATTGTCCATGTCTGTAACCGTGACTAATGTGTATCCCACCATCTAGTCGCTTGACCTGTGCAGGTTTCCACCAAGCTTTGCAGTCTCCCATGTTCACCAACATTTTTAGATACTTCTTCTATCTCCATTATTGGTGATTCTCGTTCTTTATACTGTAAAGGTGGGAGATTAGTTGATTCAGTATTGGTCGGTGCTAAAGTCGAGTACTCCCTTGTTTTCCTTTTAAATATTTTCAATATGATAGATATTGTAAAGCATGTTTTTATCGATCTCAGTGGGATAGCTTCTACCGACCAACCATCTCTTGCATGTGCTTCGTAGTTTTCTATATTCCAGTCGTATAGTTTGGAGTGGGAGTTATTTCTAACAGACATGGGTGATCCCAAATGAAGTTCCCCATATTCGTTTGGTTCAATTGAGTCTTCATGATTTTCCATTATCTGATACAATATCCTTATATCTCTTTAATTTTCATCCATTTCTTCCCATGGTTTCTCTTTGGATGGGTAATATTGGTACCATAGCTTTCTTTCCATCTCCTTTGATTTTTATTCTATCTTTTTTCCAGTGAGATGGAAGCTTTCATTTTTCGACCCCATGGTCATCTAACCAGTGTAGGGAAGGATTTTGTTCCTTCTTTGGTATCAATTATTTCAAAGCCAATTTGAGTTTGGATTCCCATGATTCCAGTATTAGCATTCCTCCATACTCCTATAGGTTCAATCAACCCTTGGTCGGCGAGCTTAAGGTATATTCCTGATTCTTGTAGTCATGGTCGACCTAGTCGTTCCCATGTCACTCTAGTCATTATATTTTCTTGAGATCCAAAGTCGAGAATGATCTACAGGATGCAATAACCATCGACTTCTAGATCAACGAGAGGTTCGATATCCATTTTGTCTTTCTAGTTTGAAGCGATATAAGCTTCTTTACCGCAGTAATACTTTTAGAAATCCCACGAATGCTTGAAAAGCTACATATTTGATAATTGATGAATAATAGATTATGTCTTTTACAAGATAGACTCCTGTATTTATAATTGTTTAAAGGGTGTCTAATACAACTCTTCATAAAGAGTTACACCATTTCACTAATTAATTATATTATTATATTATTCTTGTTTGTTGTTATTATTATTATTATTTCTATTTATATATATATATATATGTTGATGTTTATTTTATTATTATTTTATTCATAACATTGCCTCTCTCTTAGAAAGGATTTGTCCTCAAAGCCTTATAACGTTGTCGCACCATTCCTTTGTTAGGATATTCCTATACTCCATCCTAGTCCCACCAGTATTTTGATCATTTACATTTTCAGTCATGCATGCACCTTTAGGGTTTGCATGCATCCCAGTCATCAGTCTAGCACCTAGCCCTCAGTTAGCCAGCCCCCAGGAGCTTCTCACTATTCATTTTTAGCCCTCCAGTTGCTTAATGCACGCTTCTTCCTTGATTTTAGGGAGCAACTCGCCCTTCTTCACCTACCAGTCCAGTTGTCACTCAACTATAGTCAATTACACTTAGTTACAGTCAGTTACAGTCAGTTACATTCAGTTACACTTAGTTACACTGAGTTACACTCAGTTACACCTACCAGACTCAGTTTGACTGATGGTTGACAGTTACTTGAGAATTGATGACTCCACTGATGATGATGAAGACTTCCAGTTGTGCTCTGATGATCATGAGGACACCTAGTTGTGCTCCGATGACACTCTATTGATCTTATGATCACTCTGAGAGGCTAATTCGAATTGCCACCTTGGGCATTCGAATCCTCTCTACCATTGTACTATTTATTTGTCCATATTGTGATTAATTAACTAGTGTGTGTGAAGTATTTTTGCTTCTATCCGAGTTCTATTGTATTATTATTCTGTTGCTCATTATACTGCATTGACCACTCTTCTTCTATTTTCTTGCTTAATCAATTACTTTCTTGTGAGGTATACATCATCTCTTAGTTCTGTTGTGAGGATTTTCACATGGTATCAGAGCATGTTGAGAGTATTGTTTATCTCCATTCTTGAAAGTTTTTTGCAGGTTATTACCAAGATTTCGAGTGCAGCAGTTGCAGCAGTTTCTGCATCTTTGCAACAGTATTCTCTATTGCTTTTGTAGGTCTTCTACAGCTTCAATGTATCCAAAATTAGAAGAAATCACTCCTCTTTCTCTATTCAACTATGATGAATGGAAACCAAAAATAATAGCATATTTGAAGAGCCATGATCTCTTTGATTTTTATTTTGAAAGAGAGTTCGAATCCTCTGAAGAGAAGATTGACTGGTTGAATAAAGGTGACATGCACATTGGAAGAATGAAGCTTACTATGCCAGATTACATATTGCTCCCAATCATTATTGATATTGGGACTCCAAAAGAGTTATGGGCTCACCTGGATGAAAAATTTGGCAGAAAGAATGAAGGACTTGGTCCTAACCCATTCAAAAGCAAGCAAAGTGATGCATTCGCTCCTCTTGATGGTCTCCCAGATCATGAACCAATATCATCTCATATTGAAGTTGTTGACAAAGAAATTGCAGAGTCTCCACTCATGCTCAAACTTTCTTCTCTTTCTATGCCAGCTCACACTCTAGATATTGCAGAAGGTCTTAAATCCCTCTTGCACCAGAGTCTGTTGGTTTGCATCATGATCACATGATTATTTCGGAGGTCAAAACAGTTATTGAAAATAATGCATTCGCTCCTCTCCAGCTATCTCCTCTTTTATACTACTATATGATCATAATTCCATGCTTTCAGAAGGTCATTGAAGAATATGGCAATTGCCATTCGCTTGGGAAGATTTCTCATGCATCTCATGGATTTGATCTCACCCCTATTGGTTCAAAGGATATCTCAAGAAACTGTGGCCATTCGCTTGGGATAATTTCTCATGCATCTACTGGTTTTGATCTCACCTCTCATAGTTCAAAGGAGATCTCAAGAAACCATGATTCAAGTCTTGTATCTAATTTGGGTTCTAAGCAATTACTACTTGGGATAATTTCTCATGCATATGATAGTTTTGATCTCACCCCTGCTGGTTCAAAGGAGATCTCAAGAAACTGTTTTGAAAGTCTTAAATCTGATTTTGATTTCAAGCAAACATGTAATAGTTATTTTTGGCATAATCTCACCCATGGTGGTTCAAAGGAGAAGACAAAAGACTATATTCACTTTCACATATTTGATCCTACCTCAGCTGATTCGAATCACAGGTTCAAGGATCATTCTCATAC
>BSBM01003031.1:0-53531 GCA_027924585.1 Larix kaempferi | reverse complement strand
GGTAAATTTTTTCATCCCTGTGGAGACTTGAGATTAGGGTTATTGGATTAAACCCTAGGTTGCACATGTTTAATAAAATAATAAGATAATATTTTATTGCCTTAAAGAATATACTAATTATACGCTTGCTTGTTGGAGCTCCTTGGTCTAGGGTTTTCTTGGTTTGCCCTAGATAGGGTTTTGGAGAGCTAGAGTATTGTACTAGCCTTGGGATGATACTATGGTAGGTACATGAACTTCATCTTTACATATATAATATGAAAGTTTGAAGTGTCATTTGTAAAGAAAACATAACTTTCGACGTTAAGTTGGGGTAGAGTCATATTATTTATATAACACACTATTGTGAATTGCTTAAATCTATATAATTTAAGGACCCTACTATATGCTACACTCGCTAGGTTTGCTCGCTCGGGCTTGCTCGCTTGTGGGGAAAGATAATGCGGACGAAGACGGAGAAACAGTAAGGAAAGGGCAAGGAAAGTAGTTAGTGGGGAAATAACTATAACTGCTACTAATGCTGGCTGCTACTAATGCTGAGTGCTGGCAGTGGAGAAGGAAGGCGAACCCAAGTGGGAAAACCAGTAGATTTACATTTTCGCTACCTGAAAAATATCTTTTTATTCTATTTTGATACTGAACAACTTAACTAATAAAGGGTTTTTATTATGCCAAATCCGCATTTCACGCATTTGTGCTACTTACAACAAGTTTTTGAGGCTTCAGTTATAGTAATAGATTACTTACGTTCTTATTGCTAGATTGATAAGATCATTGGTAGAGGTCAGAAAATAAATATCAGTGGAGTCAGAAGATCGGATTTGATTGATAAGATCCAATCTTTCAAGGAAGAATATCCAATCATTAGAGTCAGAAGATCCAACGAATCAGAATATTAATTATCTAGCTTTTCCATTAAGCCCTTTGTTTCCCACTTCACTCTGCTCACTCCCACTCGGGATCACTTTGCCGGGATCGCTCAACTGGGAAGGGAAGAAGACTCTGCCCACTTGGCCGAGCTCATAATAACCTGGGCTTGAAACAGCCATAGTTTTAGATCAGATCAATCATAGCCAGGAGGTCATTGCTGGTGGTCACCGATACGAGTCATTGATTCAACTGATTGGCCATATTAGTTGTTGGTAGGGGTGGGCCCGGAAACTTACGGAGTTAGAAAAAGAAATTAGAATATTATTCCCTATTCGCAATATATGAAGGCGGGGTTACTTTTTGCTCCGGGGATTGCTCAAATAACCCCAACTTTCCAACTTCGCTATATTCATTCTGCGTATCTACACAATTATTTTCATCATATTCATCAGCCAATGCAAATGCAGATTGAATTTAATAATAATATTAATACCAATTATTTTATTTATAATCATTCTATCCTTCATATTTCTTATTTTTATCATCGTGATCTTCCCAGTATTCATTCTGTAGCTCTTTATATAGACGTTTCTTCTTTCGAACTTCATGAGATTCATCGACCTCCGCAAATACATATTGATCTTCAGAAACATATCTATCCCCGACAGTGCCCTCCTGATCTGAATCAGAAGAAGAAAAATAAATAATAACACCCCCCGAAACCCTCTCGCGGCGTGATTCCCGTTATCTTATCTGCGCTGCCTTCTGCCGTAATCAACGTCATAATTCTTTGGCTTTTCATAAAAACAACCCATGCATGGATTAAAGGTTGTGTAGTCAGGGTATGTATGGGGGTGCCTAAGGCCGCCTATATAAATGAATAATGAAAAGTTCGACGTAGATAGCGATCTCGTAGATAGACGTTTAGAATGATAATGATAAGGTTGCAGAACTTCTTCTCCTTTTTCACTCGCCATAGAAGAAGAGAGTTCCCGCACTACAGTTCCTAAGCACAGAAGAGAGTAGTAGAGAAAGAAGAGAATAAGGAGTTAGCTTCTTTTCTCCAACAAAAAAAGCTAAGCACTAGAGAGATAGAGTTAGTTCGTTACTCATAGAGGTGTTATTCTCTTTGAATGAATTAATTGTGTGTCCGAGCCTATCGCAATTTACTTATAGAAACTAGTGCACTAGAGACTCTACTTTGATTATACTTTTTTTGGGCTTTTTACTCTCTAGCAGCAGAGAGGAGGAGACAACGCTATGGCTTTAATACGTTAACTCTTCAAGGAGAACTATTTCAAGTGCCAAAGCTAATTTATCTTTCATAGCAACTAACGGGTTTAGCTTCTACAGGTTTAACTACAAGTTGTTGCACTAATTAGAACTAGATTTTCCTCATACCTGTTGTGGAGGTGAACTACAGCTAGCTATATTAGTGGCAGCCCGATCCATTACAGTTTTCAGTCATATCTGGGCTGGGATCACAGGGGCTGGAGACAGTAATTATTGCCAATAGACAATCAACGACTAGTAGTTACCGGACTATTAGCCGTAGTAAGTTCAATGGAAAACTTAGTCCCCTTTATTATCTTATATAATGGCTCTATTCCGCCGGCTCTATTCCCCTAGGCTACTTCCGCTAATACACAATGGAAAAGTGAAATACAAATATAATTATATAGGTTACTCCGCTAATACGATGGGAATAAATAGGGTAGTAATATCTATAGATGTAATTATTCTCCATATTTCTTTCGACAATTTATAATAAAGGAAGGATAAGAGAAGTGTGTGTTTCCCCATATTAACCTGCTGAAGTTGATTGAGGCTCGACGACAAATTAAGACTAAAGCAATGAACTTCAGCTAAGCTAATACCCCATAGGGAACTTACACAGCTGAGCTAAAGCGAAGAATAATAAGTGGTATCCATTCCTTCTTTTATTTATATTATGGGAATAGAGAAGTCCCTCAGGAATCTCAGGTGGATTTCTCTCCTCCAACGTTTGATGATATAGAAGGGGGTTACTTAAGCGGACTCACGGCAGATATATATAATAGATTTCGTCTATTAACATCTCGTAACTATAGCAATTTCTATATCAATTTGAATTCTCCAGAGCATTTGTGCGATGTATTGAATAAACTGCAATCTAAAGCCTTTGAGATAAACAGTAAAGTATTATCTTTTATTTTGGACAATCGTTATACCTTGCAAGAGGCGGTCTTCTTGCGAATAGCGCTCTAGCTATGGTGAATACAAAAGAGGCTTCTGACCTATTAAGGTTCTGTTACTTCTCTGACGAAGAGGTTAAGAAGGTGTGTAGAGTTGACGTGTTGTTAACTGAATTAATGATTCAGGTGCAGCGAGCTAGGTATGCTCTGTAGCGGTAACCATAAGCAAGCTGTTGTATCTATCCAACCAAGCAGTGTTGATCCTTCACCATGAAGCGATAGCACCACTATCCCATGAGCGTAAGCAAATAACTGTTGAGCAATCCGGCAAGCGGTCTTTCTCATTACCCAACCACGAGGCTAGAACGTGATGCTAGGAGATCGACGGACACCACCCTAGCACTTGATACTATACTTAGAAGTGCAGCCTTTTCCACCTTAAGATAAACTAGCCTGTAGGTCCTACATTAACTTATGGGGTGGTGATTCCCGGTTTAAAACTAAGAATATAGGTATATTCAGATATATGTTATTATTATACTAGATGCAATCTTAGGGGGTATATGAATCTTAGGGCATGACGGAAACCATACTAATTGTAGTTGGGGGCTAGTAGCCAGTTTCTGGTGACAGGTCTGCTGGGTCTCCCTTCTATTGGTACTGTACTTCCCATGTGTTTGACCTACTCATTTGGGTCACCTGCTAACCATGCTTGGTGGTTTTGTGAGTCCCTCTTACCGGCTTCAGGGGGGGGGGGGTGGGAAGACTTAATATCGAAATGCTCCAGGGCTTCTTTTATTCCTAGGAACAACCGGGGAGTTTATATGGAAAAAAGTAATCTATAAATCTATATGAACCAGGGGGGAGTCTACTATATTTAACAACCGGGGCTATTTCGACCAGGCTATTTGAACCAGGGCTCTAGAACCAGGTCTATTTAAACCAGTCCTCATTAGGGTTACTCGTTAGGGTTCTTTAAACAGCGATCCTCTTTATTTCCTGACCCTGGCCTTCTTCAAACTGGTAAATTGAGGAAGGAAAGGTGGCATGTAAAGATGATAGAGAGTGTGGGCCTATCGGGATGGAAATTGAAATACTGAAAGATAGCCTATCAAGTAATAATTCCCTTTGGAGCAATGTCTTTTTTTTTGTTTTTTATTGCTTTGGTCTGTGCTCTCTCTTTATTACCTAATAACCCCTCTGTAGGATGATGCAAACACATAATACATTGGTGTTAAAATAGCTCACGAAACAGGTCAGGTGGCGGCCCGCCAGGTCATAAGCCCTGGACTAAGGGATAGGAACGGCGGGCAAGGGGGGGCTGCTATACCTTAAGGGGGCTTCCATAGAACCACCGCAATGCCCTGAAATGGCATTTTGAGCCATCCAGTAAAGTTACTACTTATTAGCAGGTAATATCGGCAGTTCAAATTGCATGACAACCGGATTGTGATAATAAGTAATAAATATATGAATTAATCTATACGTTTAACTTGTCCTGGGGCAACTAAAGAGAGACCTTAACAAAGAAAGAAGGTTTAGCAAATAAGCTATGAGTTGTCTACGCTAGTAGTAATGATGCCCATGGTAAACTCTAATCCGCTATAATAATTGCTAGGCTACTTCCGCCAATAAAATGGGGATGTAAGTTGGGATCTTCTTGTCCAATAGCACAAAGAAGCCCAGCGTGAGCAGTTATTTATATACCCAGGATTTTTTATAAGTTAGGTTATTTATTCAACGTGTTTTAACAGTTCTATTTCGCCATGCCCAGTTTGTGTTCTCCATTTGTGAACAAATTACAGCAATGGCAAGCACCGGTTAGGGGTTTATTTCCTGCATTGGCAGTCCCATATTGGCAGATTGAATAGCTTTGGAGGTGAGGCAATAAAATAGTTGGTCAGGTAGGTTTAGATCTACAAATATTTATATACGGAGAGCATCTCATACGTTATACTCTTACATATCCGCGTTTAACCTTTCCATGAAAAGTATAACTTACCTTCCTCCTTTCTCTTGCTGTAGTGCAGAACCAGATAAATATTGATATATAATATATCTTTAATGTTTCAAGCGCATAACCATATAAATACCCATTACTATGTCATACACAGAGCAGCTACCAGTAACAGTTTATGTAATTTCTGCTGGTTCTGAACAACACTATAAATAAAACTATATATAATATATACGTTTTCACATATGATACACATTATATATTATATATAAGTTGAAATCATATTTGTAGGACTTTTTATAGGCCTGACTTCCATGACTATACAACTGTTTCATTTCCATGGTTGGGTTCGGGCGGGACAGATTGAACCTTCGCTCATTTTACCCAATGGAGGGAGCATCAACTATGATACTTGCATATCTATACCTTTCAGAATGTTTATCTCTTTATAGCCAAGGATTCCATAAGTTTATCTCTATATAGCAAGGATGCATGCCCTTTGAACAACTCCATGCTGGTAGGTGTGATCCAATAGTATAATTTATCCAGGTCTCCCAGTGTTGTTCCAAGCGGTTCATTGCTTTATAGCGGCACACATGGAGTTGAAAAAAAAAGTATACCCCGATCAAGGTGGTTCTTTCTCATTATGAACACCCTCGATATCATACGCCCCGCTCTCCTTGCGACACCACCATGACGACACAATGATAGCAACCGCTAGCTAATATAATCCTTATTAACCTCATTTTGCTAGACTCTGTGACCTTTAGTTCATACCCCCGTAAAGTTATATGAATGGATCCTTGCCATATTCTTACCTCCTGTGTAAAATACGAAGTTACTTATTGGGTGGGGGACTTACTACTTTGGACCGCCTCATATACCTCCTTGGGACCAAACTTACACTCTTCCTTCTTATTCTTCCCGCCTGGGATGTATGTGTGTGCTTTACCAATTGCAGTATGTAAACATGCAGGAAGGACCAGTTGAATACATAGCACCCTACCCATTAAGACCTTATTCCCTATGGGAACTCACTATATAGCGAACTAGGGTCCTCCTTTCCTTTCTTTCCTTTAAGGGGCCCCCTGACAACAAACCAATTTGAATGTGGGACGCAGCCAATAAGATTTATTTGAAAAAGTTGATGTTTTCTTACTTACAATTCCCATTTCATTAACTTTCCCTATGGATGTTGGATCGCCACAGCTTGCCCCATCAGGTTGGTTGGAGAGCTACAGCTTTATACCCGGGAGCAAAGAACCTGCCGCTAGCCGAGACAGGGCATAACGTTAATGGGTTCGATGAAAACCCCAACTCATCGGGGCACATAAAAATGTTATTTTATTCTTAAATAAATGGCCATTTCCTTATGTTTCCCTACATGGGGGACAGGATGTCGTTGATTGGGGCTCGACGACAAAAGAAACACCCATACATTCATTACATGTTTTTTCCTACTGATATGTTATTTATAAGTAATAAGTACTCATTGGGTGGGGGAAACCGTGTAAACCCTTCCTACCTCGGGCGATAGACTACTTAGTCACCTCGCTTCCCCGTTAACATTCTACTCTTTCATCCCAAGGCGCCACCTTTACACTAAAAATTTATCAGTGCAAAACTAAGCCGAGCTAGGCCACCCTTGCACTATACAACTTATAACCCCCCCCCTTCACCCTACCCTCCCATACCGTGCACCACCAGCCATTTTGTTTTGACCGCCTTAACCAATAATGCCTTCCTCCCTGTGAATTGATCAAATAATTTTTTTATTGAGCAAAAGCGCGTAAGTCTTCTAACTCTAGGAAAGCCAGTCAGTATCTCAATCAGTCTCTATATAGGAAGGCTAGTCTATGGAGAACCCTAACTCAACTCTTCCTGAACTGTAGATACTCTGGGAAACAAAAGAAGGAAGCCAAAGATATTGTTTCGGGATGTTAAACCGACTCAGCTAACAAGAAGAACCAGGTTGGTGACTGGTATTGTCTTGTTCTCTAAGGGCGTCCTCCCCTCGAGAAATGCTCGGTACCCACCTCGTCACCATATCCAATAGAAGCACTCTGGGATTAACGCCTATGCATGAGGTCCCCACTTGTTAAATAAAAAGAGGAAGCTTACCTAACCCGCAGGGCATAATTCGGTGTTACTATTAAGATCACTAATAAACACCTACCCGGGTGTGGTCTCCGGCAGGTCTTGTTCGGTGTTGTGTTAAGCTACTACACTAGAGGAAGGATATAGTTGACTATTGGTTTTGTCTTGCAGTAAGGCATTTACCCAGCCAGATAAGTGCTCTGTTACTGTCCCATTATTATAGCAGGAATCTGGGTCTTCAAGCACGGGTAAAAAAATACTGCCAATAGGTGAGGTTATAAGACCGCCCAAAGATGAAGTAACTGATTAAGTTATTCGTGGTTAAGTTATTCGTGAAGGCCAGGTGCGGTTCTTTATTTGGTCTTCCCTAGTGAGTGGAAGAAGGAAGCCAATCTCACTCCGCAGGTCTTTATTTGAATATACCTAATAACATAAGTAAGAAGCTATCCGGATATAGGTCCACAGTCTTGTCCCGAATCTCCCTTATAACATAAATAAAAGGCTAACCAATCTCAGTCTGCGAGTCATCATTCGGAATGTGAAGCCCACCCAACTACAGAAACTAACTAGGCAGTTAACGAACGGGCTTACCCCACTGTATAGCCATTTCCCTATAGAAATGCTCTATGACTGTCCTATTCGAATAGCTGTAATCAGAGCTATCTTACCCAGCATTTACCCTCGTTAGCTGCCTCCAGAGCTGCACCACTTAACTTAATAGCGGTAATCAGGGCTATCTCTACCAGCGTTTTCCCTAGAAAGCTACTCCAGAGCTGCACCAACAAAAGATTTCCTCATGGCCTCCACAAATTACTGGAAGATATACATACTTTTTTTATAATGAAAATCAGGTGTAGGGTGATTTCCTTATCTTCAAGTGCTCCTAGCCATCATTGTAACTCCCTGTGCATGCTCCTCCTCTAGTCACCACCTGCATCCCTAGGTATGCATAGTCTGGAATATACCTTGGTTCAAGATGCACCAATTTTGCATTATGTTGACGCATCCTTGCGTTCCCATTTTCTTAGCAATTCTGGACAATTCTCGGTCACGTGACTAGTGTCCTTGCAATGACCACATCTGGGTCTCCTTGGCTAGTAGTAATTCCTGGAGATGTGGCTTATTTCATCATAGTTGTAACATCTTATCGGGATAGTTATACCTTAATTCCTTCCTCCCCTAAATACTCCACCAGATCCTCCTTGGTATCCTCCCCCTGTACACCTATACCATTCCCTTCGGTGGCACCACCAAAAACATATTATACTCTAAAGAACTCTTTGAAAATAATTCCAAAAGGGTGTATGGTGCATGACAATTCTCTATGTTATGCATGTTTTCCCCTATAAAAAGAACATAATAAGGTCATAGGAGTAGACATTTACTTCTGTAATAGTGGATAGAGTTGTGGTTGGTAGTTGTAGGCACTATCAATTCATAATACTTCCTGGCCATCTGCCCCAGGAAACTGGTGGGGGTGGATTGGGGAGCCAAAATCCCTATTCTAAATGAAGGACAATCATTATCAAGGTGTCCTTCTCTTTTAAAGACAACGCACTATATCTGCTCCCTTCCCATTTTGGTCTTGTTTAGTTCCTGTAGCTGCTCCATCAAGGTGGATTGTTGTTATTGGAATTGTGTAATTTTAGGAGTTACGCTAATTGAAGAAACATCTGTAACTCCCACTCAGGTAACACTAGGGTATCCATTCATGGATTCTCTTTTTAGGGATTGATTGCACCGATGCTTCTATCTGTGAGGTCTACCTCTACTGCATCAGTGGTATCCTGGTCAAGGGTAGTAACCCACGGATAAACCCTTCTTTGTGTTGGGTCTAATGTATGGGGTACATTATCTTTTTTATCAAAACTTGAAAACACAGGTCATATTCCCATGCACTTTAACCAACCATCTGTTTCATTTATTTAATATAAGTGCGACTCTATTGCTCTAAGTATAGCCTTCTAGAATGAAAATAGAAAGCCAATATTCAACTCTCCAAGGTCTTGGTAACAACTTTTGGGTATACCTAAAAAAACTCCATATACCAATGTAGTGCCTTTCCCCGTAACATGGTTTTCAATTACACTAGTTTAACCTCTTAAAGTTTCCTCTTGGCCCTCCATATTGACTCACAGAGGAACCAATACTACTCCAAATAACTAGAACCCTTCCCTGAGAAACTTGGAAGGCACATGTTAGTTGTTTTTTGTTGCTTTTATAGCCATATTACTAGTTTTATTTTCTAATAAAAGAAAAACTCAAAGGCTTGGCAAGCAAACTACCGCCTGCTTAAATACTGGGACTTGAACTAAATCCTACACTCATACCCATAACTTTGCTAGTGCTTCCTCTTACACCAGGTTGCTTAGTATCTTTCGGATTAGTTTCCTGTACCGATAGACATAGGAAGATTGTGTGGGACCTGAAGTGCTAGCAGTGCCTTTTGCAACTGCAGGTGAATGTGAATCCAAGGACATTTGTCCCATCTGGTTCATCACCTGAATAGATGTGGCATTCTCCATCGAACCAATCAAACCATCGGCGTGTGGTCTAGTTTTTGGTTTCGTAGGATCCGTTTCGGCCCGTGGTGTATTAGGCAAAATACAGTAAATAACCCTAGATTGTGAGTAAGTAAATAAATATAACTGTTGGGCTATCATAATTGCTTGCTCCTTGGTAGTAACTCCTGACAAGGCCACATCCTTGGAAATATAGGGAAAAATTGAATGAACCAATCTTTTCAAAACTCGGGGATATCGGCTTGAAGAAGAATGAGGCGCCAAGCCCTCCATTCATGAATATGATTGGAAAGATGGGTATAAGTGGTTTGCCAAGATGTCAACAGTTCTATCCCCGTCTCATAGCGGACAGGAAGTTGGAAATGTAAACAAAAAGTCATTGCAAAGTTTGCAAAGTCATGATATGATGCTCGTGGGAGCTCTATATACTATTTACAGCTATGCCAATCAAGGTACGCAAAAAGTTTAAGCCTAATACTACCATCCATATAATGAGTTCGATGAACACCATGGAATATGATGTTATTGGCAGGATCTTATCCAGCTTTTCCTTCAAACTTGGGGATGTTTGAAGGTAACTTAGTAGGTACCTGAGGCCAGCTAGGATTATGCCCGGGTCATTAGCTTCGTCAAATCCAGGAGATTCAACGTCACCAAAAACGACAGTTTAGCTTGGGCAAAAGATTCTAGTTACTGGGAGCTTGTCCCATCATTTGATTTCCACTCATGAAAATATTACCTGGGGCATTTCCACAACCAGTCATGAAAGATGGATACATTTGAAAACTAGTGTTCTGCGGGAAGCCTAACATAGGCAAATTTTGTTGGGGGAGCTCAGTAATGCCATAAACAGGGGTATGGGTGCCCCCAGCGCTAGAAAAAATGCTACCGGAATTTTTTATTGTAAACTGCTGGTAAAGAGTATTTTTGTATGTAACTTGGTCTCTATCGAGCGTGCAATAAAAGTGGGCTCTGAGGGTCAGTAAGGGGCGGGTTTAAGTTTGTTGGTGTCGGAACGGGTATGGCTTCGATCTCAGTAGGCCCAAGACCAATCAACGAAGGTGCGAGAGGCAGTTAAGGTCACCCTCATTAAATAAATCACCAGAGGTTAAAGTACTCTCGTGGATACAAGTACCCTCAGAGCTGAAACGTATGTTATGTGTCTGCCTCAGGTACCGCAAGCACTTCCCACTTGCACTCACCCGGGTGGAACCTAGTAAAAGCAACTAAGAACACCACTTCACGATCGGCAGCCGGGGCGAGCAGTCCCCCTCGTACCCTCAGGCGAATGGTGCTCGTACCTCTCACCCCTCCGGTCGTATATAGATAAATTATATGCCTACGAACCCTGAAAACACCATATTCTCTTATTAAAATGTGCATTTCACGAAGGCTCTTTCTTGGCTTCGACCCGACCCCAACAATAACCCAACAAGCTATTTGGGTACCCGAGAGTTGCTCTCCCGCTCCAAGCCAATCAGGCAGGTTATACCTGAATTTTTCATACTGTGGAAACATTAGGCACGGAGAGGCACGTTAGTGTTTTCAGAATTTATCGGGCTTTTATGCCCCCCTTATTTTTAATATACGTCATTCCTCCAATGCGGGTGGGAAAGCTTTCAACTTTTTCCATACTTTGGGTAGGCGCACACACTAGGATAGGAATGAGTACTGATTGGGTCGGGCAAGTTATTTAAGGAAATAGCATTCATAACTTGCTCAGAATTATCATTAGCCAAATCTATGTTGTAATTTGTAATTATGCGACCTTAATCTCTTAATCTCTAGGCTATGTTTGTTAAGCCATAAATCTTCCCAGTTCTTATCCTGATAGTCCAGTTCAACAATTGGCTTTAATTAAATGTAACCATTTTTGTAGACTAACATTATGGGGTAAGGTAATTTTATTGGTATACATAATAGTATTTTTATATTAGATTAAATAGGCATTTATGATCGTTTCCCTCTTGCAAGGTGTTGGATTACCATATGCAGGTACTACTATGCTGCTATAATAATATAAAAAGGCAAGGTGTTTATTCCTCATAAGCAGCAGGGGGAAATCAATCCTTATAAAGGAGGTAATAATAATCTACTCAAAGTTTACTCTAAGTTGTTGGACTTATAAAAGACTCATGAGAAGCAAAAAGAGAATCAATTAGGCTATATAATATAACAGCTAAGAGTAGCCACCACTAAACTGACGCTTCTGCTGCTGCATTTGTAATCTGGCCCACTTCCCTTTTAACATGGCTGCCCTCTTCTTTCTCTGATAATTATATGACTGATGTGTTTTCCTCGCAGTATATGGACCAATCCAATATGTTTAGCCAGTGCAGTATAATCCCCAATGAAGTAAGGAGGCAAGCAAAAGCGATACCCCCATCCCCTATATATATATATGTCAATCCGATCCGTGATAACCAGGAGCAAGGGTAAAGCTAAAATGATAATAGATTGCAGGTAAACTAATCAGTAGCAGTAGTAGCGTAAAGGGTAGGTAGCACTAATTTGGCCCCCTTTATTACCAGCGCTCTTTGTTCCATCCTCACAAGGTTCCTTATTCGGTATTGACTCCTCCTCGTCATATTATTTTGAGGCTTTTTGAAGCAGGGCTTCTTCTATAAAGAGGGTTTCTATTCAGTATCAGACCTAAGAAGAGGATCATATGCCACAGTCAGTGGCTATAAGATGAAACACCACCATAAATTACACTGGGGGCGTACCACTAACACCGATGGACACAAAACAGCCCACCACCTGAGCCTTGAGCCTGTAGTAACCTTCCAGAAGCCTTCAGTCAGAAGCCTTCAGCCAAGTCCACCACCAGAAGCCATTCATCATCCGTCAAGCTCCGCCAAGAACCATGGGTTGATAGTCCCAAAAAGATGCTGATCACACGTAATATACGTTTTTATTATCTCGGGTCTGGTATGAAAGGGGCGTTATACCGAACTGAATTGAAACTGGGGTTGGAGGAAGGATAAATAGAACTATAGTTTTCTCCGGTTTGAGCCAAACAGGCAGGGATGTTACCAATAAGTACGAGTTAGAGGGTGGGTAAAGAAAAGGTAGGTGGGTGAGGGGGGGTGTAATTAGGGAAGCGCCATAACTTTACCTGCTGTTTTTTACAAAGAAAGAGGTTTTTACAAGCCTACCACACTCAGCCTAACCTACGACATAATTTGCATCAGTTGAAGTAGCAGCATATAAAGTAAAAGCAGCACTAGTCTAACCAGCAAAAGATGACTAGTAGAGTAGAATCAATTAATTAGAGACTCCAAGCACACGACTCCAAAAGCAAGAAGGGCATGTGGTTCCGTGGTGGGGTAATTATGGAAGCACTGACCAATGCTGGGGTTGTGCGCAGACGGGGGTGGTGGCGTTGAGACGTTATAAAGAAAGCAAAGAATAAGTATTATAAATTTGGATATGGCGTTTATTCATATATATATAATAGGTATAAAGTTGTAATAAGCTTGAAGCACAGGGTAAAACCAAAGGGAAGGGTCGAAGCAGCCAGAAGGCAGGAGCCATGGAAGAATACTGTGACGATAAAAAATGATTCTATGGCCACATTTATGCCCACTGTAAAAATAACCCGTTGACCCTATATGATTTAGGCCCTTCCAACTTCAAATTGAGAGTGACTTTTTCTTCGATAAGAATTACTTTGTAAGACGTTTCAACCTATTGCTGCTGCAACCACGCTTGCTTGGACTTACTTGAAATTGCTGGAATGAATTATAGGATTTCTGGCTGGGTTGACCCAGGACCAGAAAAGAATAACTTATCAGTTCACCACAAGCTATTGACGGAAAGGGGGATTTTCATTATAAAAGAAATCCTGTTTAGATTACATATAAGGGGGTTTAGGTATCCAAATGGATAATAAAGTTACGTTTTCCTAAAGAGCGGGTGGATCAAAAAGGAATCGCATTGACTCATATATAATATAGATAAATATTCCAGCGGTCGACCGCTCAACAAAAAAGAAAGGCGTAATTACATATATAAAGAATGAACAGCTTTTTTATATAAGTAGTTGGTCAGGTGGCAAAGTAAGTAGTTGGTCAGGTGGCATCCTTAATTAAGTCCTTTCTGGAATTTTATCCTTTTCTGAAGTAATCTCCAATGTTTGCCATTCGATATCTTTCCATAGATTTGACCTTTCATTCTCTTATTCTTTGTGGGGGGTTAGAGCCATTGCATCCGGGTCGTCGCCAATATTCCTCTGGGAAAGAACCAACGATTGAAGCGAAACCGAACTTCGATGCTAGTGAGTGGGCAGAAGCTGCAAAGGGTATTCGACAACAATATAAGAGAGAACCTTCGCATAGCGAGGATAACAGTAGTCTTTTTACCCAAAATGGTATGGATGAAAGAACCTCCGTCGATGTCCCACCCAGTGACAATGATACATCCTCTGCTTCAAGAAGCGAAAACGCCCGGAAGTATGATGCGGAGGCAAATCGGAGGAAGAGATCTGATGATTCCTTTGGAATACCACCATTCCATGTGTATCTTCGGATGACCCATTTATCCACGGACTTCCGTAAAATCGTTCTGGTTCCCGGTGCACCCCTCTTTCATCTAATGGATAATAAAGGAACCATACATGCAACGTATGAGGGAGATCCGCGAGGAGGTGTCCTGCCTATGCATAGAGAGAGCGCAGCGGAAAACATCAATCCGGTTACGCGGGTCAAGTTTTTCCACCTTATTTTGGGACCTTTCTCTCTACAAGGTGCACCGACAAGAGAAAATCTTCTTCTTAGGTGCGGTTCCCTTTTCCCCCAGGCCGCTATCGTGGTCTCTTTGGTGGAAACACCCATAGATCATGTGATCTCCCATATAGCCCTGCGAGTACCGAATCCTCCGGGAAAAAGGGCGATGCTCTTGGGATTAAAAAGAGCATTCCCAACGTGGCCGGAAGAATTTTTCCAACTTTATGGCCGTACGGGCTGGAACCGACTACGCGCTCGAATCGTACGAGAAGATAGCGAGTATGTATCAAAGGGAGAAGAAAAGAGGGCGAAACCTAGCAGGGGAAGGCGCTCTATTCTCAACTACCCCAAACCAAACACTCGAAGGGGTGCGCGAAACCATAATTGGAAACCAGGTAGACGGAATTGAAGGAACCCGCCTCATCGGGATGGAGCCTAGTTCGTAGTATCTTAAAATGGGAAACCTCCCCATGAGAGAAAGGACAATTAATTTACTGCCTGTCTTACTGATACATAGTAGCTTCCTGCCAAGGTGATAAATTTGTTACGGCAACGTAGATCATAGATAAGGGCGAATTACGCCTTTACCCGAGCATAGCAAGTTTCTATTCCCCTTTCTCGGCCCCTAATTTGGATTCCGACAGTTAATGATATGGGAACCTGAGGGTAGAGTCATCTTAGGTAGCATAGTCTGCGTACATAAATTTAGAACGCTCCCCAGCTTACTTTTTGTGAATTTGTTATGCTAATGTATATTTTTGTAGAAGGTCAGGCAAGGCCTTTACCCGAAGCTATTGCTGCGTTATATTTTAGAGTTAATACTATAATGAGTAGGACGACAGCTTTAAGGTTGGGAAGCAGGCTTCAGTCTTACCGGTTCGACTCCGGTCAATCTTGGTCGTTTAAGGAGGGGGTGCTCATGAAGTCCGGTCCGCAAATGTGAAGGAGGGCGTGGCATGTACGGAGGGAGGTAACATTATGGGAAAACCTATTGTAATTGTCCCGGCAAGATTTCTATTGAGCGGTAGCGAGTCGCCCGGCTCTTACCTTTCTATCCTGATCTATTTTGATATAGCTTGAACCTTTTGGATATAGTGAAGGTTATTTTCTTATTTTATTGGCTTTAAATAAAATGATGGGTTTAACTGATGAAAAGCTATTTCGCCCATAATTGTACGTTGCCTATGAATTGGTCTTTCCCTTTTTGAAAGAAGAGAGAAAGAAGAAAGCGGCCTCCTGCCCGCCGGTCTGTCACTCAAGGAGGGGTATGCACGCTTTTTTCGCGCGCATATCCTTTTGGTCTTCCATTTGGGGTTTGTGGGATCGTCAGGTATCGGGGTTGGGTTTCTTATGAGTGTATTGCTTGCAGCTTGAAGTTCATTTGCTGGTTGAGGGACGTACCGTGTGATTAGCGTGTGAGACTATCACGATCGGTTGTTCGGAAATTGGAATGCTTATTTATATATGTAATAACGCTAGTGATTTAATGGTGATTTTCAGATCATATTTATATATGTAATTATGCTTTTCAAAAACACCATAACTTGCTCTACGGATTCCGTTTCTGTAAGCGAGAGTCACTCGTTATATATGTAATAACACTTGGTTCAGTGTTCGTCGTATTCCCTTTATTATATATGTAATTATGCTAGTGGATTTTGATCTCGAAATGATCACTTAACTAGATATCTTTCTTAGGAGATAACCATTATTTCTATACGTAATTACGCTTCGATTTTCTCGTCTATCTGATGAGGCATTGATTTCCTTGCCAACCAAGATAACTCGTAAGCGACCGTTAGTCATTCTTTATATATGTAATTATGATGCTTAAATACAAGTAATTATGAGCGGGCACCTTTACCCGTACTTCGGGCGGGCGACCCCAACTCATCGCCGATAAATAATAGGGTAGGGCGAGCGAGTGCCACCTTACCTGCTCTTCTAAGGAGAGGCGGGCCCGGCGCTTTGAAGGAACAACCATTCGGAAGGGAGTAGGGACCTACCTGCCCAGTTGAGTGGGCTAACCGATGGATGAAGGCGGAGGGACCATTATGAATGAATTTACCTATATCAAATTATAGTTTTAAAAACCGATGGGATGGATGAATATCCTCTGAACCCATCAAAATAATCGGCCGTTTGCTTTTGACAAAACCGCATCTAGGGCATAATGTTTTAAAATTTACCAGAACCACCCCAACCAGGTGCCTTAATATTTGAGGGAATCCTCTTTAGCACCCACACCTAATGTTATTTTCATATGCGGCAAGAGGTACAATGGAATGGTCGAATAGCCAATAAAAACTTTATTAGTTACCCTGGGCTCCCCCGATTTATTGCTGGATGGCACGGCACGGATTTTCATTCCATCCTCCTTGGCCCAGTTGGAAAGCTCCGTTGTGTTATGTTGGATCGTTGGATGGAACTGCCGGATTGGATTTAGCCAGACCCCTTCTTACATTTAACAGGCTTGCTTGGGCACGTTGAACATCGCTATTGACTTGATCAGCACAGCAGCCTATTTTCATTTATTCCTGTTGGACAGTTCAGCTGTGGGATATTCCGTGGGAGCTGCTCCTGCCCTATAGATTTATAGCCAGACACATCGAAGATGGATGGAATTCCCTGAAGCCATAATTAAGAACTGCGTGCCTAATAGCACCGCGACTTATTTAAACCGAAGGTCGTGGTGAGTAAATAAAGCTAATAGCTAATAATAATGATACTAAATAATCTACGGCACAACTCAAAGGTAAATAGTGAAAACGAATAAGTAGTAACCCTGGAAGTGTTTCCAAACCGGGGTAATTTAGAAATAGTGGTTCTACCTGTATTCGATCCAACCAACAGGGCTGTTCCCACGCATGATTGATTCTACTACTTCTTTTTTTTCCTATGCCACCCACCCAACTATTCAAGCAAGCAAGCGCTTCCTTCCATCTTCGATGCGTCTGGCTGTAGTGAATTGGGCAGTCGTAAGTTAAACCGATAAAAGACAGTGTGAATCTAATAAGTTATGGGAGTAGTTACTAAATTAAAGAAAGCAGTTCTTAGGATCCCATCCCATGCACCCACGGTTGTTCCTGTGGGATCAACTTCCATTCATCCAATGCTAGTAAGCGTAAAGTAAATACCACTGAAGTGCCCACCCAATCCAAGCTCGCTCGTACAATCTCTGAATTATTCTGGCAGTAATTAAGTAATAGGGGAGTTCCGGGGATCCAACGACTGGCTGTCTATAATCCAAGAAATGTTGTAGGGATCTAAAGGTAATACCGGTCTAAGTGTTGTACCAAGTACGAAGATTTCTCATTGTCGAAGCCCGTCCAACGAGGCTCTCTCCTATCTAATTGACCATTAATTATCCAGCTGTGTTTATGAAGTTCTGGCTTTAGTTCTTCATCAATCCGGCCGGCAGTTCCACAATCTCTGGTGAAGGTTCTGGCTGTAATGAATGAATCCCAATAAGGGAGTTCCGATCCGACGATTCCACAACTGAGCGATCTAACAAAAGTAAAGTTGGTGGGTAGCAGTTTAAAGGCTCTTCGTCTGAAAGCAGTAGTAATCCGGAATCGTGTTGGCAAGGCTTGGCCAGGACAATAGGTAATACGTTGTAGAAGTTTTGGTACCAATAAGAATTCATAAGTCCAGGTAAGGTAAAAAATTTCCTAGTAGCAATGGAGTCATCATGAATTCCTAAAAGTATCTGAAACCCGTCTCTAAAAGAGAAGGTATAGTGCGCCCTAAGTGATTAATGAAAGTGGTATAGGGAGAAAGCAGTTCCAGGTATTTAGGTATAAATATTTTTTGGTAACAAGCGGGAGGCACTATTTACAACTCCCTAGGTTCCACACTACCCACCTTAAAATAACTATACCTGCTTATCCCTATACCATGTTCCTTAATTAATAGCTTCATTAGTACTGCTACAGAACTTCTTCTATTTACCGGGGCTTTTCAAATTGACTGGAAACACGGCTCCCCTCGTCCGCCATACAGGATAAAAGTCCCACATATTATAATAGAGATTCTAAAGAAAGCCCCTTTCCCCTATTGAGTCACCGAACGGAAAAAGTGCCTAATAAGTGAGCTCTCCCTTCAAAGTGTAGTTTCTAAATGAAGGGTAAGTAAGCCGGTGAAAGGTAAAAGTACAGCAGGTTGGTAGCAGTAAGTAAATAGAAAGTTAGAGTAAAGTAAATCGCAATGCTGAAAGTGCCCAAGCACGCACGTACAATAAAAAAAGGTAAGTAAATAGAAGGAAGGGTGGTTATTTGTTAGCACGGTTGCACGTAAAGTAAAGGCAAATAGGCTGAGTAAGGGACAATAAAGTGCTGCTACCCTACTGCTAAACCCGCATTCCTGGCTGAAGCAAGTTGGTATCAGTCAGTTGGGGAAGTTTATATGTTTTTAAAGAGAAGAGGTGGGGAGAGTAGGTAACAGAAGTAGGCTTAGTAAAGTCAATAGTAAAAGTCTAAGTGCCCATCCAAGCAAGCCCTTCCAATCTCAGTAGTAAAGCTAAATCCAACAGGGCCAGCTGTTTATACGCAGATCCCAGGCCTGGTGGTTCTCCCATGCCACTTCCATTAATTCAATTCATCGAGCATCTTAAGGTAATGATGATGCTGGGAATTATGTTAGTGAAACTGGTGCTTCTGGGAAGTCTGCTCCTGAAACTGGTTATGCTGGAAATTCTGATACTGCTGCTTATGAGGCTACTGGTTTTAATGCTGCTTAGAATGAGGAAACCGGTTCAACTGCTTATTGTAATGCTCGCGCTGGGAATACTTTTTATCCTCCTGGAAATGCTGGGAATCAGAATGATGCCGGGAATGCTCTGGGAACTGCTCTTACACATTTTCCGTCTCCGTTCTTACACATTTTTTGTTTCCGTTCATTGTGGTTGTTCGTTCTCTTCCCGCTACCCCATTCCGCGAGGACCGTAAATTGGCGGAGAATGCTGCTGGTAGTGGAACTGGATCTACTACTCTTTCTACTGCAGGGAATGCCTGCCTCTTCAGCTTATGGAAATGCTGGAAATTCTGATACTGCTGCTTCTTAAAGATAAGGAGGGGATCAAATGGAACAAACCAACGAAACAGAGCTAATGCGTCTTGAATGAACAAACCAAAAAACCCTCTCTTTAAACCTTAACGCACATTGAAAGAAAAAAACTAATGTTTAAATACTAATCATTTTAGCAATATTGTGAGAAGGCTAATTATATTTTATACCTAGTTAGTTTCATTATAAAGGGCTATGCTAGCATGCTAGTGCGTCATCATTAGAATTATACATTAGACATTATCCTATGGTATAGCACACCATCACCAACCGACCCTCTATTTGCAAAGTAGTAAATGACCAATTAGAACATTTACATATTCTTATAATTACAAGCATGCACATTAAATATGATATAATTTATTTCTATTTACTAAACACACCATGAGCATATTATCAATGTCATCTACAGGCTCATTTATGGGAAATAAGAGGTTGTCCTCTGCTCTTAGTTCATCCATGCATAAGGAAACTGTACAAGGTTGTTGGACATGATCCTCCTCATTATCCTGTTATTAGTTCAAAAAATATCCATAACTCCCATCTATTTATAACGTTATAACCGCGCTTTCGCCCAAATAGCGCTTGTTCAGGTTTGAAAGATGTTTCTACGCCCCTCCCTACTGGTTCATTTTACTGACGGTTCTTGTTTACCAGGTGACCCATTAGTTTCCAGCTTGGGGAGTTATGAGTAGGAAAGGGATAGCTCCAGCGGGGGTGGGGGAATGAATGGGTTCCTCTTGCGCTTAAGGCTAGTGGTTCTTCATCCGGGTATATGTTCCGCAATTTGAGGCTCTAACATGTATGGGTTTTAACACCTAATAAATTGGGTCTGAAGAGAGTTTAAAGGATGTTTTTCTGTCTTTGGTGTGGTGTTAGTTGGATGCGAGACTAGATTTAATGAGACTAAGCTGTATTTTAGCCTGGATGGTGAAGCAGTTAATAAGCTTGTTTGCCTGTGATAAAGATTGCCAGGTGCCCTGCTGCCGTCCATGTCCGCCTTCCTTGTTCCGTCTTGCCTTTTAAGCACGCCTTGCCCATGCCATTTTTTCTTTTATTTTGCATCCATAATCGAAGAGTTTTTAAAAATAGCAAGCTCAGCTCGGACAAAATGGAGGAGTCCAAGTTTTACCCCAATAAGGTAAGGCAGTTAAAAGGTAAAAAGCAACAAATGGTATGGCCAACCAATGGGAACAAACCCAATAAGATCGGACCAATCATAATACAAAGAATTAAATAAGAGAGGTAAGGAGGATCTGCTCTCATTGGCTGCTTTACATTATAAGACTTAGATATATGTAGCTTACACAGTTTCTAGTTGCTATAGCTAGTATGAAGGTGAGATGTGTGATGAGGTGCAGATGATTATGTGAGATGAGATGATGTGTGTGATGATGAAGATGGTTGGTGATGGGATGATGGGACGAGGTGCAGATGATGTGATGGCAACTGGTGATAATCTGTTCGACTGGTGTGGTGCGACTGGTGATGATCTGTTCGACGAAGATGAGACTAGCATTACTAGCTTTCATCAATGCACGAGGATTGTATTCATTCCATCCTGCACTGATCTTTGAATGCTTTCAATTTGCTGGAGATTTTATTGGAAGATTATGCCTGATCTTTGATTCATGATGCCCGATCTTTGTTCATCATCATATTTGCGCGCAACTGGTAATATCGCTACTAGTTGGATATAAATCATATGGGCCGATTGGTACAATCAATTTATTACATATGTAAAACTAGGATCAACAATCAGACAGAGTGTGATGACCAGAGTGTGATGACTTGTTTGAAATGGCTTATTTGTTTATTAATTGGAGACTTACGCCCTGTCTGCTTCCACTGGCCCTGTACTGCCCATAATTCTTCCCTGCTTTTTTTCCTATGCGCGATGCCATTTTCATCCGATGCCGATTCGAGCCGAGGCCCAGATTGATCCGATGCTTGATCCAATGCCGATGAATGAATTGGTCCCGTTGCAACCCGCATTTCAGAAGAAAGAAGCTTTTCATCGCTTTGCCCCTTCTTCACTTGAGGATTCAGGCGCTCAGGCGCGCTAGCGGAGGGACAATTACAAATGAATCGAGTTAACTATAGAACAAGTCGAGTTCGAGAACCCAGATTATATAATATGCCCACGACCCTGTCAAACACTAACGTGCCTTATGAAAATACGCATTTAGGCGATAAGGCGGCACCTTTACTTTCCGATTCAGGCGTCCAGGGAAAAGGCTATGGGAATTAGGCAATTCATTGAGTTGACTATTTACAATTTTGAGTTATTGAACCCAGAGGTGCGCAGCCCTTCGGAACCCCCAAACACCAATCTTTTATTATGAAAATGCGCCTCACCATATGAATAGTGAGCGGGTTTCACCTCGGTTGAGGAGCGCTTTTAGGATCGACCGGACCGGACCCACCTGGGTGCAGGAAGCCCAGAATAATAAATGAGTGAACAGGCGCGAAAGCGAGCTTTTATATATGTTCTTTATTTATACAACCCTTGCCTTGAGCTTCATATACGTTCTATCGGGTGGGATCTTCGACTACCTATCCACCTTCAGACCTAGACATGTTAGCCTTAGACCACTTGGATTCATGAAGCGCTTAGTTAGGAGGGAGGTACAACTATGAACCTCTTATCAGCAGGACCGGATCACCTTACCCTTTACTTGATTTACTGCTTGATCCTAGTTGAGGGAGTCTTGGGAGTCTTGCCCAACCCATTTAATTACCCGTATCTTAGAAGGAACTGATGGATCGATCCCTTACCTTAGACCTAGAACTGTCACTTATTGAATCTGCCATATGCCTTCTCTTGTAGGGACGGCATTTACTTTATACCCTTATATTTATCCCTTCATTCTAGGACGATGGAGTGCTGCCTGCCCAATACATTGATTAAGCCAGGAATACCTTGTAGGGGAGAGGAGCCTTCTATTTACCCTTTACCCTAATACCTTACCTTATTATCTGGTACCGTGTATCACTTGTCCGGCCAAGCCTTGCCGATACTATTAAAGAATTAGAACCAACTGGTTAGGAAGAGCCTCACCTTCCCTTTCCATTTTAGTGTCTGCTACCAACAACCCACCTTAGCCCTGCTTACCTTTCTTACTTCCCTTCTCACCCACTGTTTCTGGCGGCTTACTTATAGAAGGATATAATAAGTAAGTTAGAGGCCCTTGATTCCTGACACAAGGAATAGGCTTTATTCCCTTGGAAAATGAAGGGGATAACCTTATCTCCTATGGCCCCTCAATCAGAACCTCGGAAATGGCCTGACAAATCCCCTTTACACTGAATAGCTTGTTGTAGAAGAGGAGAACCATAGCATAAATAAATGAAGTTATTTTAGAGGAGCCATTCCTTATAGTCCACCAAGGTTGGGTCTTCTTGCCATCAATAATGTTACGTTTAAGTCAAATTGTGGTAGGATCCATTATGTAGTCTACGAGGAGCTTTTGTAGCCTAGAAAGATGGTTGATTGAGATGGAGTTGAAGGTGGGCAGTTAATCCTATCGATATAAAGCATCTAAACAATATTCTCTTTGCCATTCTTATAGATGATCTCAAGCTTATAGATGATCTCAAAGTCATAGGCTTGAAGGTGGGCAATCCACTTATGTTGTTCTTCTATTGGAGTACCTTGCATCGGTAATTGCTTCTAGCTGTGGTGGTTAGTTTTGAAGAATTTATAACCAAGGAGGAATTAACGCCACTTGGCCACTGCATAAAGTATGGCAAACATTTCTTTATTTATGTGGACCCATCATTAAACTCCATGCTTTCAAAAGAATGGGTCTATCACCCTTTTTCAAATACTATGCCAAGTCCAAGTCCAGAATAATCACTTTGAAGAAGGGCAAGGTGAAAGCAGGTGTGGAGAGCATTAAAGTAAAAGCAAGCACTTTAAGACTCTCCAAAGGTTGTTGTGCCTCAATTGACCAATAAAAAGCATCCTTCTTTGTTAAGTAGATCAAAGGACAAGCAATAGCGAAGATATTTTGTACAAAGCTTACAATATAAGCTTCCTAAGCCCAGGAATCCATGAAGCTTATTAAGGGAGGCACTAGCCACTCTTGAATGGCTTTAATCTTTTCAGGATCGATATGAATACCCTTTACGAAGATGATATGGCCAGATATTCCAAGGAAGTATTGGCAAATGAAATCTTGGATTCTTTTGCATAAAGCTTAGGTTGTGCTAAAGTAGCTAATACAAGATAAAATGCTCCATATGCTCTAGGAATGGTCTACCATATATGAGGATTTCACTAAAGAAGACTAAAAAAACTTGCAGAGATATTTACCAAACACTTTTTAATTAAGGCCTATGTTGCAGGAGCATTGCAAATGTAAAATAACATTACTAAAAATAGGCAATGTGGCCCTGAGGAGTCTTGATGCAGTTTTATCTTGGTCCTAATGCCATATAGGTATTGAAAACCAGTCAGACAAAGGCCTTTAGAAGGTACTTCCAAAACCAATATAAGAAGAAGAGTCAGATGAAGTTAAGAAGCAGTTGTATAAATTGTTGGAGCAAAACACCAAAATCCCTGCACTAAACTATACTATCCTCAGATTATGAAAGTTGAGCATCATAATCCCAGAAGTGGGGGAGCAGCCTCACTAATTATCTAAGGATCTATAGCTGTGTGCCGTTCTATAGCCGTGTACCATCTGGTTACCATACACTTGAAATAAACATAGGGAAGGTTTCGAGAAAGGTCAGGGAAGGAGAGAAAAAAGCTCAATAAAAACCTTCAATTAGGGATTACAACTTCAGCTCCCACCAGGCCATAATTGGAGTTGGAGAATTCACAAAACCATCTCATTTGCTATTTTTATAAATAAGATTTCCTTTTTCCGGGTTTCGATGAGCATTCCTCCCTCATCTGGAATATAAAATGGAGATTATCTGGAATGAACTATACCCTTTACTATTGTTTTTCTCTGGTTTGCCTTCGCATCCAGGCCCACACTTCCGCTTAACATATTATGTCGCCATATATACGTAACTAACTTTCTGTATTTTACTTTTAATATAGAATCCCACCAGGCAAGAGTCGAGAGTCGTTGGAACTACTCCAAAACCTATTCATTTCACATTTTTTGCCACAGTCAAAACCTTCCCCTCGTACCTCGGGAAAGTCCCTACGGGTCCTCGTTTTGATGGGTCCTATGAGCAATTACTCACTCATCTGGTATCGCAAATAGAGATTCTTTTTAATTAACTATACCCTTAAAACACGTTTCTTTCTGCCACTACTAACAACCTTGTGCTTGGACTCGCATATCTTCTACGTGGTTCCCCTAATTTAACTAGCTCTACTCTCAAAAATAGGTTTCAATCGCATATCTATGTTTGGCCATCCCAAAACCAAATAATCAATCTAGTCTCCATTCTGTGAAAAAGAGAGAAGAGAATAAATAAATATGCTGGGCTCAACTAAGATAATCCGCTTAACGAACGCTAGTTGATGCTGTCCGATCCACATTGGGTGTGTCTGGTGCCGGCCGATGCCAGAGCTGGGCTCTAAGCTGTAGTGTCAGAACTACTCTAGTTGTTGTTTCCCCGTGCAGGTGGTCGGGGGCAGGTGCAAAGCGGGCCCAACTATACACTTGCAGGGACGGATCCACCGATCGAACCAACCATCGAACCACATAAACACCAGAACTTGAGAACCAAACACCAACCTTAGAACCTCCCTTTGAACCTAACGCAAAGACTCGTGCCTAACGAAACTATGGGGTTACATTTTCATTTGCTTTATTATACGCATTTATACATACCGAAATTGCTTTATTTTATGGAAAATACTGTGCTAGAGTACAGGCAGGGCAGTTCTAAGTTTGGGTGGGTGCCAGAATAAATAAAATCTATGGCCATGAAATTGGTTTATCTCGATACTCACCTAAGCTTATCCATAGTAGCTTTCTTTTGGAAAAGAAGGAATACATAGATTTGTGAGCGTTGCTCCGGATGGAAGGGTTTCTAGCTCTGATAGTTGTGTTCCACCTGGGAAAAAAACAAAGCTATTTATGACCGACTGTTAGAACTGATTTTATGACCGAACTGAACTGATTGAATGGAAAGGTGCAACACTCAAGGGCAGGTCAAACTAATGAAAAAATTGAGCCGGATGCGACACCAGTAGCTCCTGAATTTACGAGATTCCTTAGTAGCGAGGCCCATAAATATAGATGTAAAAGTAAGGGATATAGGAACATTGCAAATAGGAGCTATACCTACTAGGTATTTAGATTTCCATAATGCGGGGTGGTTAGTCTATATGCGTAGTCCATAGAAGAGCCTATTTGGTCATGCCCTCTCATCTTATGTAAGGATCGCAGATCGAAAAGCTGCTTATAAAGAGGGGACCGAGCAAAAGAACGCATAATAAAGAAGGGACGGAAGGCGAATAGAGTAAATAGTGCAGCGGTGGTCGAAAGAGAAACTAAGAACGAGACTGACCCAGCCCAATAAAAGCAGCGATAAAGGCAGCCCATGAAAACATCACCCACGCTATTCTTGGTGAGTGTAGTCCTCCACCCGTGTGTGGGATAGGGTGCTAATTACGATTCCTGCACTTGCAAATACAGATCCATATGCAGATCGAGTTATATACAATACAAATCCATCTATTTTTATATTTTCAACTTCCCCCTAGTTAATATCATCAACCGGCACCCTACCCCCATGCTCCATAAGCTGCTGAATCTATTTACAAAAACTTACTTCCCCCCACAATAAACCTAGACCCTACTTACAATTTAATTAAACCTCCACCTAGCTAACTTGCATGCACCTTTCGCACATACCTTGGAAACTCCATTAGTTATATTATACTCTCTCCTTTATAAATATTAGGAAGATAGGAATATTAGTATTCTCTCTATTATATTACTTTATTAGTTCTAATAAGGAAAGGAATAAATCTCTTGGTAGATATCTGTAATCTACACTTAGACCTTATAAATAAAAGCAATCTATCCCAAGGAACAACAAGGAAGATATAGAAAACTAGAATATGTATTAATATATAAATCATCGGTGTAAATCAAATTGACACTTAGACCTCTTTGGTTGCTCGTTGGGCATAATCACCTGCTTACTAATAATGCTTGTTGTATAACCACCCGACCTTTAAGTTTTTATGATATATGGTTCCATCCAAATGGCATGTTATTCAACGATTTGATCAAAACTATTGCTTCCCTCCTGTCCAATAAATAAGGAGCCGGACAATCGCTTCACGGACGCTCACGTCATAACCTCGGATGCACCGTATCGCCCGGATAAAGAAGATGTGCATAATAAATATATATCTATATAGAGTGCTCATACTTGCTTTTGTCTATGGTTTACCCATTTTCCTCCGGAGAAAAACAATTGGTTCTGGGTCTGAAAGGTCCACTGAATCTTTATCTAAAATTGGTTCGGATGCTGGTGGTTAATAAAGAGGATCCGGATCTGGGCGAAGGAAAGCTCAAACTAGCAATGGAACTGGAAGGTCTAAGTTAATATTTGATATATTCACCGATGCGTAGCGAGGTGATTAGCTTTGTCCGGCTGGCTTTGGTGGCTTGCTAGTAGCTGTGATAGGCTTTCTGGCTAGGTGGTGAGTGGCTACCTCCGCTTTTGTTGCTATCTCTACTGCTGCTCGTACTGTATCTTTAACTGCTCCTGCAGCTCCTGCATCTTTGACTACTCGTGCTGTTGGATCTTGCTCTTTACAATATTCTTATCGCTAACAAAGAAAGGTATGGATCTGGCCCAGGAACACCTGAATAAGCTGCGGAACCAACAGAACCAACTGCTGCTGGGATTATATCTCGATATGATAGCGAAACTGCTAGCACTGTACGAGGTGCTGGCTCTGTATTTGGGTCTCGATCTCAAACTAGAGGATTCGGATCTTTAGCTTTCATTTGGTAAAATGTTCCCGCTGCTTATGGGTAAACTCGGCCGATGGTGGTATAGGCAGGTATAATTGGTATTTACCTTAGCTTACGAAGAAGGCATTAGCTTACGAAGGAGGGTAGATTGAATTGATCCTTACATTCTTACGCTTATGAAGGAAGAAGAGTAGGTGCTACGAAAGAAGATAGGTGCAATGGGTCCTTACTTTACGCTTACGGCTGCTCGCCTTTAATGAAAGTGATTAGGCCAATACTAGTAAGAAAAAATATATATGTTATTTTGGTCCCCACCTGAATCTGCCTCTTAGGGTTCTGCCTTACTTACCTGAGTCTGCCTTACCCGAGTTTGCCTGACGGTCCAGCGCTTGATATAGATATGATAATGAGGCGGCAAATAAATTAATAAGAAGTCATAGGTTTCCCCCATGGCCTATGTAAGACCCAAACAGCAATTGAAAGTGACGTTTCCTTCAAGAAGAATGGCATTTTAATACGTTTAACATGGCTAGGCGGGATTGCAAAGCTACGATTGCTAGGATTAATGGGGGAATAATCAAAATATGTGATCTCGCATATCTACGACCCACTTTCGACCACGTCTTCATGTTACCATGCCTTAGTTCCCGATATTTATTAAGCCTCCGTAAGGTACTAGGCACTTGCCGAACTATTAGCTGTAGTCCCGTAAATTCCACACTTGCCCTATAAGTATGAAAACTAAGAGTATGAAAGATCTGTCTAAAGTAGTCTAACTAAGTAATAAGTAGTATAGCTAAGTAATAAGTATTAAAGAAAGAGTAGTGTAAATATGCATAAAGTAGTATAAGTAAATACTAAGTCAAAGTGGGGAATAAAGTAATGAGTATGCCTAAAGTTGTAGTCCTAATCTCAAAGTAGTAGGAGGAGTAGCCATATTAGTCTCTGAAGGGATAGCGTAGCTCCCAGCTGGGCTTGCCTAACAACAACAACCTGAGGCTTGCCTTATCTCTTAGTAAGTAGGCTAAATAATCCCTAAGTGGGAGGAGTTAAAAAGGGTAAGTATGAGTCTGCTAAAAGTAGGAGAGTGAAAAGAGTCTAAATAAGTCAAAAGTATAAGGAGGGTATAAAGTAAGTATGAATATGCTAAAGTAGGAGAGCTAATAAGTAAGTAATATAAGTAAGAGTCTGAATGATAAGCTAAGAGTAGGAAAACTAAGAGTATAAAAAAGTACAAAGTAGGGGTAGGTAGGTTGGTAAGAGTAAAAGGTAAAGGCAAGGTTCTAAGTGCTTAGCAACTAAGTCTTAATGAAGTAAGTGCTGAGTTTGGAAGCCAGATAATGTATCAAAATCTATGCCTAGAGATTGAAGGCAAATTCAGTCAAGGTAGGGATATAGCTCTGACCAATATTTCATTGATCTGAAGGCTCTCTAGGTGTGTTTTTAAGGGCTCGTGGTGACATTGATAAGGGGTCTAGAGGAGGCTGTGGTGAACGATAAGGCTCTGAATGAGGTGATTTGCGGTAAACTAGTATCTTTTGGAAGTATGAAACTCCTGCCGCCTTTTAGGAATCATCGCCGTCGTTTGAGCCCTTCGATCAAATGCTTGATTCGCCCCTTGTCCTCCTACGTCGAACAAGCCTTTAAAGCCTTCTTATAATCTTAATAATAGTATAAATTGATAATCTTAATAATAGTATAAATCACTTTCATCACGGATTCGCCGACGTTTGAGCCCTTCGATAAAAGTTCCGATTCGCCGGTAGGTAATCGCCGACGTTTGACGCCGAGGGAAAAAGTGTTGATTCGCCCCTTGTCCTCCTACGTCGAACAAGCCTTTAAAGCCTTCTTATAATCTTAATAATAGTATAAATTGATAATCTTAATATCTTAATTGTACGTTTATTAGTTCAATGGATAATTATATCTATCTTAATTGTACGTTTATTAGGCAAATGGATAATGTTCTCTAGGTAGATTGCCCTTTTCTTAGGCTGCTTAGACTAGCCTCTTATTACCAGCCAACCTCATCAGAAGCCTCCTCAGTTCATTAAATCCAATCAGTTTGCTCAATCACTGCCTTTTTTGTAAGATGGGTCATTTATTCAGCCTTATTAGATACGTTAATTTTTTAAAAAGGGCTCATCACCTTTCCAAAACAGGTGCTACCTCTTTCTTACTGTTACACACCCTTCCTAGTGTGACTGCCACTCTGTGCCTGGGGACGATTCCAAACCAAACAGGTGCATAGTAAGTAACGCATGATCAACCAAATTGAGTAACTTTAGCTACGTAGGGTGAATTGGAGGTTCGAGGGTCGAGGGCTTTCATTCGTTCTCCGGACAACCTATCTCTAAAGATATGGGCTTTCATTCGTCCGTTGGATCGCCTATCTCGGAAGATGTAGACTATCTATAAATAAAGAAATGCAATTACTATAAAGCATAAGGCACCTCGCTTACTGGCACAATCTTCCTAGATGTGTATGGCGAACATCCTAAGGTGCATTGTAAGTAACACATCACATTGTTTCGAAGAACCGTTCAGCCCAGCTATGACTGGCATGGCCTCCTGGTATCGACTACCGGCATCAATAACACGTGGGATCAACTCTTGGGATAAAGTACCAGCATTGACCGCATCGACTCTTGGATTGACTAACGGCAAAGAGTCCTGAATCGAGTGCATTTACTAGCGGCTATTGGAAATGACTTTCTGTCTTTCTGTCTATGATTGTCTATGTGAGGTGCTTGATGTGACTTCCTGTAACTGTCCAGCCCAGCCTTGTCCTAGCCCGGCCCTGTCTCCATCTCAACCCTGTTTTCATCCGAGCATCCGAGTAGAGTATCCTCCACCTTCCACCTTTGATACACCTCGATTGATCCCGGTTAGCTAGTATACCTACCTCTTTCAGTCCACTTTTTAATGAATGCAGACACCATTGAGATAGTTTTTGAATCCTTTTTCCTAGATGTTCCAAAAGATATCACCCTAGCAAGTTCCAAAAGATATGACCTTAGCATTCTCCATAAGATATGAGATCTGCCCAAAAGATACCCCCTTATCCTAAGATGGAACCTGATCCCAACTTGATTTTTAAATATCCTGTATTGAATGAATGCACAGCCTCCTCTAGAGGCCTTTGAGAAGCCTTTGTATCACCGTAGCAAGATCCACATAAGATTGATCTAGCCCAAAAGATATTACCTCAGGCCCTTCTGCCTAGAGTTGGAGTTGATGGAATGCTAAAAATACAAATAATCCACTTTTTAATGAATGCTTAATCGGTACAGCTAGAGACACTTCTCTTTCCGGACGGGTTCAATCAATCTTATCCTTACCTTTCTTACTACCTAAACCCTAGTCGATATAGAGTGCTGGCCCTTGCTAACCCATTGACGAAGCCAGTAATATCAGTAGGGTACGGCATGAAATCTTTACCTCACCCTTACTTAAGTGCATGCCACCTGTTCTACCAGACCTTTAACTTGCTACTGCCTTCAACCTAGTTGATGGAATTATGCCCATTCATGAAGAAGCCAGGAATACTCTCAGTATGGGTAGGCAATAAGATTCGGATATTTACCTTTACTGTTACCAACTACCCCGAATTACCAACTAGAAGAATTAGACCTGCGCCTTCTACTTTTACCTATACCACTTCTTTTATTAATAACTTAGGGCTACCCACTATACATTCTCTTGTTGAGACGGGCCAGTATGACTCCATTGCTACTAGGAAATTGAGAGAAATCCCTTGCCTTATAATTTATTATAGATAGGTACCACTATCCAACTTATTGGTGTAACACTATTAACTAATGTTTCCGCCTGCCCTTACCCAACCACACTTGATTCAGCCAGCCAGGAATAACTGGGTAGGCATGCTATTTACCCCCTACCTTGATTCCACGCAATCTATATTACCCAAGAACTAGACCTGTATTATATCTATACCACTTTAATTAATCGCTTCATGGCTACTCACTATACCTTCTCTTTCTTATCGGTTCGGGTACTGATTAACCCTTAGAAGCAGGTATCAGGACGGGATCAGACTACCTCATACTTACCCTCGATGACTTCCTTCATCCTAGTTGATGGAGTAATGCCCCGTATACCCATTTCATTACCTTTCTCTTATCACCCGGATAACCTTACCACCCTTGAATTTATTTACTGCCCTTCTTCCTAGGAGAGGGAGTATTTTCCAACCCACATTACCCTTCTCTTAGAAGCACCGGATGGATGGTTAGCCAATAGGGTCCCTTTAGCTTAGATTGTTGAATCGTTGAACTGCGGGATGGCTTTAGTTTGGTCCATCAGAGCAACCTCATTGGATGGACGGGCTTCAGACTGCTAGGAAAGAAGGAGCTATGCCCAGCCAGACAGAGCCACCCAGGATATGCTTCGTTTATGACACTTACCTTTATGAAGCGCTTTAGAGGTACAACTAGAGACCCGGCATTGGGATTGGGATTGGATGGCATGAAACAACAACCTTGAACCTTGGCTTTATCCCTTCATACTAGGACATTTCATTAGTGCCAGTGCTGCCTCATCTATGCATTCCACCAATAACATCAGTACAGTAGGGATCGTATTTAACCACCACCCCCCTTTATACCGGAAACCTAGGAGCTTTTAGTTACCACCCTATAAGCCTGGAATACCAAACGTAGGCATTACCATTTTGACCTACTCTCTTTACCTGCTCTAGAACTAGACCTGTAGTCTTATATCAGCCACTTCATTAATTGCTTCATGGGGAATCTAGTCACAACCCCTTTTATTATAAGACAGGATCCCCTTAACCTTTTTACCTTAACCTAGTCGATAGAGTTTTATGCCCAACCCATTGTTGAAGAGGCGGAGGAGGATTAGGATTCTGCCAAACAGCCAGGGGATTTATTAGATTTGATTTATTTGATCCCGATTAGGAGGTGGAGGTGGAGCAGGAGGAGTCCCCAAGGAGACACTAGGTCTTCTATCAAAAGCGAGCAGCCAATTGGTAGCTAACACAAGGTTGGTAAAACCCAAACCTTTCCGAGCATATGAGTATAAAATACTATAAGAGGCTCCTTCATATACAGTACATAGGCGAACCGTGCGTGAATTAATTTCAACCCTTATTTGTAAGGGTGTAGAAGAAAGAAGGTGAGGCTCAGCTATACTATTATGGTAAAAGGTAATGAACCTAGAGCTTGGAGGGTGCACACTCAAAGTGAATGGTATGCCCCCATGTCCAAAAGGTTCTGAACAGGAAGTCAAGAACACATGGCCGGCGGTCACATAACTCTTTAGGGTAAGAGTAAGATCGATCGAAGATTGCATCAGCTCAACCACTTCATCAACCAATTGTTACTCAGGAAGGGGCTACTAAAGAATCGTAGGTTGTTCAGGAGTAGGGGATCCTTGAGGCGAGGACCATAATCTTTTTATCTCTGGAAGGGTGTTAGTATTTTGTATCAAATAATCATATCTATCCCTAGAGCAGACCTCTGTGTTAGTACTTTCCGGATTTATTCCAAATCGACCATAAAGCGAGTTCATCAGAATTTTGTACGTATAGGACATGGCCTCATCACCTGCTTTCTTTGCTTCCTGTCTTTTCTCAAATAGGGATGACACAAAACCCTCGAAAGGACTACTCTTCTGATCAAATAAGTAGCCCCTTAGTGGGAAGATCTTGTACCCCAAATCTGCTGCAAATTTCAATTCTTCGCTATAGTATACACCAATCCATTTACCCGTGGGAAATAGTAAAGTATTATTATGATCCTTGTATGGCAAGAAAGGTCGATTAATGCTCGAAGGGCATATAATAAAAGCCTCGATATAGCCATAAATGTTGGACAAATCCTTGCCTTCCAAATTTCCATTCCAGACAGGTACACCACCTGGCATATTAGAAGTTTTCATTATAAAAGGATATAGGGAATTGACGTCATAGTAGTAAAGATTTTCTCCATAAGGTATATACGTATCTGCATGACCACCAGAAGCACCAATTTAACCAAAAGAACCAGGCCAAGCCCAGCAAAGGCATAAAAAGCAGCAAAAGCAGCAAAAGGAGTCCCAGCAAGCAGAGTGAGTAACACCACCAGCAGCGCCATCAATGGAATTCTTTCAATCAGCAGTTGAAGAATAATCAATCAAATCATAAATCCCAGCATCAGTTGAAACGGGCATTAGGACACGTTCATTCCCAGAGCGCTATGTTGTTTTTTTATTGCCCTCCCCGTGTGGTCAACATAACCGGCGGCTCTCTCAACTGATCAGTTGCCGCCCACCCACCACCCAGGTAAGGAGTAGGTGTTGAACGGATTTCCTCCCTTTGTGCTTTTTATTAAACCGGTATAAATAATTATAGTAACTGTTCGTTGTTCGGCCTCTAGGGCTTTGGGAACGGTATTTTTACTATCAGCAATCGAACTGGAATAATTACTGGCATCATCATTATTCCTTCCCAGCAGCATTATTGGAACCGGTATTATTGTGGCATTCTCAGACCGTAAGTTCTACACGACCAGCATAAGCATTGGAACACTAGGGTAAGATCCAGTATAAAGAGAGCTAATTAGTCTGTATGGCCTATTTGGGTAAATGTTGCTTGTGTCTGGTGGACCACCCCTCTCGGTAGATGTTGTCCATCAATATATATATAACCTTTATGGGCAAGCAGCTTAACCCAACTCAGTATGTTGGCGACAATCCGCTTGTGTCTTCAACCTTCAATTCACAAACTGAATACTCCTTCCGCCCGCCCGTTTACCTTCCCCGTACCGTTCGTTCTCGTGTTGGACATGGCATGTTTTGAAGGTTACTCCAGTATATGGGAATGGGGCTTATCCTGACGGTCAGTGATGGAAAAATTCTCTGCAGTAAGCACTTCCCTTTATAATCTACTGGGAACAATGGTCTTCCTTTTTTATCTATCGTTCAGTTTAGTTACGAGCGCTCATCAGCAGCGTGTGCTTAGTGCTTGCCTTCTCACTCTATACCCGTAGCCTACGGAGTTTAGTAAGGTAAGCCAACGGGCAAATAGTCCACGACAGCGTAAGGGCGGGTCACTGATTTGAAAGGAGTCTCTGTTTTATGATCAGTTCTTGTTTTTACCTACCAAAAGGCATTACAAACCAGTCTTGGACCTACAGAGTGGGTGGGCATTCTGTACAAAAAAAGCAGCCTACTAGTTAGTGTGAGGTTAAGCGTAACGGATGGGACAGACGAACGGATGATGGAGCTGGAGGTTGTTCAATATAAGAAAAGTAATCTTATATGTTTGTCGGGTTCTTTAGCTGCTTACCGGGAGCAAGCACTCGACAGAGTTTCTTTTCTATCGAGGGTGGATTGAGAGAGGAGCAGCCAGGTTTACAACCACAACATGTTTATTCACAATTCTACAAGATGCACCTCACTTTTGTAAACGGGCATTTCCATAATCATTTGAGCACGGTAATCAGTCGGAAACGGTTATTTGAGCAGCATAGGAACCGGCATAATTTTCAGAGCGCTATGTCTAATAATTTACCATGTGTCGAGCAGCCGGGCTCTGTAGTAACAATGATCTGCTTCCCACCATAGAAGGGTAGGTAGGTGTGGAACGAATTTACCTTATTTATTATTAACCGTGGCTGTTTAATTCAAATGTAGGGACGGTAAGCGATGTTGTGGAACTGGTCCCTGGTTCGATAGGGGTATCCAGACATGCCACTATCACCATGAACCTTTACGCCTTATCTTTACCCGACCACCAGAACTAGACCTATTATAAGCCCTCACCTTTAGGGAATCACTTTGGAGACACGGTCAGGATTACGCCTTCGCTTTTCATCAAAACTCTTTCATTTTATCTATCATCACAAATCTGGGAGAGCAGAATCTCATAAGTAACGCGAAAGAATAAATTCGCTGGTGTAGGCGCTCCACTGGACTGCCCGAGCTGCCTTCCCGTAAGCACCAGTTAAAGGAGAATCGTTGAACCTTCCCGTAACAACGAGATCCCCCAAAAGCACCAGTCCCAGCCTCATTCATTTCCGCATCATTCCTAGCATCACCAGTAGAATCGGAATAGTTACAACACCAGCTCAGAAATGTCATTTTTTTCATCAGCTGTTTGTTGAATCCATTTTGCAATTTGTCTTCTTCCATTTGTGGGAACCGGGGTGGGATTTTATACACTTCCTCCTGGATGTCACCACGCCCGATTAATTTCTGAATATGTATTATGACGTATATGTAAAAGCAAGCTATTTTTTGAGGAATGAATAAGAACGAGAAAGGTAAAGATCTTTGCATTTGTGGTATCTTTGACCACCCCCCCGTTCACGACATCTATTGAATCTGGACACCGCCAACTTGCATTCCACGCTTCTAAGGCCCTTATCAATTGATCGAACAAATAAAGAAAGAAACGGTCTGGTCCTTACCTCTAAAAATGGGAAAAATCCTTTATTAGACAACCCCAAAATGCAATAAATTTATGATGCATCTGACCTCCTAAGATTGATTCTATCCGCAGAACCAGTCAAAGCAGCAGAACAACCAACAGTGGGTCAAACATCATCATTATTATTTTCAGTAGTAGTACAACCAGCATCAAAACTAGCATTCCCAGGATCAATTCAATAAGACCAGTGTAACCAACATAAATTGAAGCATTCCCAGTCTCAGTTCCATCAGCTGTTGAAGAGGCAGCCATATAAGCATTTCTAGGATCATTCCCAGCCTCAAAACAAGGAACATTGGAACAAGCATTCAAAGCATCAGCACCAGTTGAACTAGCGTCATTTGAACAAGCTGTTGAAGGAGCACTACGACTAGCAATAGGGTCAAAAGTACCAGCGTCAACAGTTTAACCAACATCATTATTCCCAGCAGAACGACCAACAGTTCCAGTATCATTTTCATAAGTTGAACCAAAAGTAGGCCAAGCAGAAGTAGCTCTATCAGCAGCTGTTGAAGGATCAGTAGAACCAACATCAATTGAATCTGTAGGCAGCAGCAGAACGACCAGCCTAAGTTCCAAGATCATTAGAAGCAGCATTCGTTCTAGCATTCTCAGCTTCATTAAAACCATATGAGCCAGGCTCAGCAGCAAAAGCAGCCTCTTCCCATAAGCACCAGTTCAAACGACCCGTAGGGGGCTCACCTGAGGTACGAGGGTGAGGGGATTACAAGCCTCAGTTCCTGGCATCAGTTCCATAATCATTTCAATATGCACCGGTTTAAACGGGGTCCATCCCCAGAAGCACCAATTGAACCAAACCAGCTTAATTAGTTGAAGGAACAGCATAACCAGTGTTTCCTGGGTCAAAAGTAATCCCAGCAAAAGCCTAAGTTGAACAAGCTAAATTCCCAGCACCAGTATAAGGATAATTCCTAGGGTCATTTCTAAAAGGGATAAAAAAGTAAATATTTTTTTTAGATCTTATTTTTAAGAAAAATTGGCTTTTAATAAACTATATTAAATATATAAAGCCGCAGAATCACAGCCCAACAACACCTGACCAGCTTGAGCTTACACAATGCTTGTTCCATACTTTAGGTACGATAATGATTAGGTAGGTTCCACGATGGATGATGTGTTTACAATGAGGGACGTGTTGCCAATGAGTAAGGGAAGGAAGGGGTGTGTTCCGGATATTTGCTTACCGATGGAAGAGCTTGTTTCCAATTATCTTACATATTGAGGTTAGCTTAGACAATGTTTCCAATACTGAATGAAGCGGGACACATGTATGAAACACGGAGGAAAAAAATGAGGTGAGCCAGTCCGCGAGGTGAGGTTGGTTATTTGCCGGAATGTTATTTATTGATAGACCACACCCTTTTAGAGGAGGGGTTTCCAACTGCCCAACCTTCCTAGATAGGTGATCCCACCGGCAACAGGCAACGTCTCTGTCGAATGTAACCACACACGGGAAGGTACAGGACAGCACAGGACGGAAATAAAAATGATGGTACCCAGGGAGGTACACAGGGAATTTTATTCGGTAGGGCCAGTATTTGAAGGGAGGTTGATGCTTTATAGTTTCTATTTTGTCTGGGGCGGTCCCACGTACGAATGAGCCTGCCCACTTCACCACCGGTAAAGACAAAGGAGAAGGAGGGACATCATACCCGTTCAATCTGCATTACCCAGTTCGCTTTCTGTTAAATATGCACCTGCCCACATCTTAGGAGAGAGGCGTGAAAGCTGATGACCCATATCACGCCCTCATTCCCCCTCCCAGTCTAACATCCCCATTTAGTTAAAGCCCCAGTTTACCATCCACACAGTCCCCATCTATGCCATCCACGCTTCGCATACATCCTTTTAGTTCCATCCGACTTCTGTCCGCTTTCAGTTCGCACTCAATCCGCAGTACCCCCGCATTCCTATTAAATCCACACTAGCCAACATATTAGGGGGGGGGCTGATGAGGCTGCTTTTCATCGGGGCACTTGAAATGAATTTTATATAGCAAACAAGGCGCTCAAGCTCAAAGCAAATGATTCCATATCCCTGCTAACATAAGTATTGAAATTACCACTTTATTTCCCAGCGTTTTCACTTGAACAATTGACGCGGGTCGGTAAGGCATATAATTGATAACCACTTAACCTAAATGCTTAGAACTGCGATGGCTTTAATGTGGGGTAATTTAAGTAAGCAAAGGTAGCGTCATTGACCATTGAACTTAGCAACCGAGTGGTAAATTGGCTTAATAGAGGGTGGCATTGTCACTGAGAGGTAGTGGCCCAACGCAAAAGGGAAATGAAGTAATCAGATTTGGCGTGGTTGCTGAAAGGTATGGTCAATGCAAAATGAAAATTTGCTAGAGAAAAGGTAGCGTGGCCTCAAAGAGAAAATAAGTGCCGTCTCTTCCTACCTCAGGAAAGCGCAGAGTACCTTCTGCAATTCTCCGGAATGTCAATTTACTACTGAGATTTTACGAGAGCAGTCTACAAGGGTGCGATAGCGCGCTCGCCTCGTTGGACGAGGTAAATTCCAAGGATTTTTCTATAGCTGTTTATCATGGAAAAGGCTTTCGACAGGCGGTTAGCGGGTGAGGCAGGGCAGTAAATAGCACTTATAAATACCCCGGCTGGCAGCAGGGCATATAGTTTGTATGGATGCGAAGGTCGGGCGATAACGGGTTCACGCTGCGCAAGCTCCACTTATATACTGTTACGAACAGAACAGAGAGCTATTCTATTAGCTGTGTCCCCATTTGCACGAGGGAAAAAGGGTAAAACCTCCGTGAGGACCCAAGAGAGCGAGCGTACCACCCAAAAAGGGGGTAAAGCGAAGACTCTAATTTGGTCCGATAGGAGGGCTTGACCTTCTTATCCCATTGATTCTATCTTTACCCTATTATGTTTTAACATATATTAAAAGTGTAATTCACCTGGAGATTATTTTCTTTTCCTCAAGTAGCAGAGATGACAGGGGTCTTCTGATGATGATGGTAAGCAAGTTGAAAAACCTTATCATTTTTTATTAATCTTAGGCTTTGTATATTAAACTGGAAGACATAGAAACCATGATCGCTGCTATTGTGGATCCCCTTCGCATGTTTTAAATGAATTATTTATCCATGCTCAAACAAGGGTGTTTCTCAAATGAGTTAGTGGCTTCATAGCCTCACATGAAATTATGTTTAATAAGCATTCCAGGATTAATAGGAAATCAAGGATGAAATTTATATCTTAGTCTCGCGAAATGGAACATGCTTCAAACCCTCTTCATTCAATTGCCCTTTTACTCAACCCCAAATTATATATATTTTATAATTCGGTAACTATATAAATAATAAAGAATTAACACAACGCCTTTGCTTTGGTCCCTACTTTTCTGTCTTACCATACAAGGAGGGTAGGTCACTTATAAGGACGCTTCTACGCTTTGGCAATGAAAGAATTGGAAATCTTAGTTAATATGTGCTTCAGCAGGCAGCTTTTACAACCTCTCAGTCATTTAAAGTGCAATCAATTTGCTCCCAATAAATGCCTTTCGCGTCGACATGTCTGTTATATATATTTTATTTCTTTTCGACGGTATCCCCCCCGGTGGGGCACTGGTTCTAACCTTCACCGCTCGATAGGTCACTGTTTAAAAAGCATCGGCGCTTAGTTGGTAACTAACTGGTTGTCCGTTCTGGGTGGATTGGTATAAAGAATATATAAGTGAGGAACGGAGCGAGCGGTTGGAAACAGTGAAGTAAAGGCAACAAGTAAAATCAAATAGAAATAATGTTATGCCAACCGGGCACCCAGGCAAGCAAGCTGTAGTTCCAAAATGAGGGAGGGCAATTAGATAGAGAGTGTGGTAGCACAGAACATAAGACTACTTGTAAGCATATAACGGGGGGATTAGGTACGCGCTCGACCACAAGGGGTCAGAGGGGATTTATAGTCCAGTTCAAAGTGCCTAACTAAGGCCGCCCGGCTGCAAACCAGTGACCTTTCGTTGACCAGCAGCTATTGGGAACAACTGAGTTATTCCAGCAATAGGTTGAACAGTTGTATTCCAGGTTCACAGCAGCATGATTTTACATTCCACTAGGTGTTAAGATTTATAACTGAGTGATTTGAGAACAGAATACTCCCCCATGAGCAGATAAGATTGAAATTGTTAATAGCGTGATTCGAGAACTTATTGCTATTGGAAACACTGGGGTGTTAAAAACTGTGGGTAGGTTTCACTGTGGACGACTCCAGTGAACTGCATCAGGTAAAACTGTTGGGATATTACTCATCGGAACCCACAAACTGATGCTACAGCCAGTAATAAAGCCATTTTATAACGTTTCTGACTATCTATTGATGGAATGATGCTTACTAGCTGGCTCGTAGGTGGGCAGACCAAGTTTGCTTATGCACCTTACAAAGAAATAACTCGCACGCTGCCTCGTGATAGAGCGCTGTCTAGAGGAAATAAAGGGTCTCTTTAAATAGAGAGAGCTTTTATAACAAGGTTTTTACCCTTCCTAGATTCACCTTTTGCGCTACCCGGACTGCGCCCTTTTTTCGTGCCGGCTATTCCTTTCACTTCGACGGGAATTGTAACGAGATTCATGTCATTCTTTATATATGTAATTACGCTAGGTCCTTTTTATTAGTAAATGGGCTAGGCAGATTAGACATTTCTTATTGAAATGGGTATATTGGGCGGGTTGATTCATCATTCTTTATATATGTAATAAAAGCTTAATTGGACGTAGTTAAATGGCTAATTATAACTCTAGTAATTGTACGTTTATTACTAAAATGGCTAATTATAACTCTATTCATTATCCTTGCCCTCCCTTTGGTCAAGCAAGCCTTTCCTTTTTATAAGTAAATGACTAATTATATATAGGTAGATTGGATGTTTATGAGTTAAATGACTAATTTTCTCTCTATCACTTGTACTTTTTGTACAGAGGATGTAGCATTTCTTAAGTATAAAAATAGAGGGAGATAGAGGGAAAGCTCCGTCAAGCTTCCTATGAGGAACACGAGGGGAAACTCCGGCAAGCTACGTCGAGGGTGGTGGTTCAGGCTCAGGGGCAGGTTACTTTACATCTGGTGGTTCTGTTCCTGATGGTGTAGGTGGTTCTGTCCCTGGTGGTGCGGGTGGGTTCCTCTTTAGGTGGTTCTGATGTAGAGGTCAAGTGGCCCGACGGTTCAGCCTACGGTGCCTAGCTCTTCCTTGGTAGTGGGGCAGCCTCGCATTTCCCGATTTGCCAACCCTGAGGCTATGGGGTGTTTATGTCCGTCAGGGTGCTAGCAGTATGGAGATTTAGACTGGTTGGCAGGTCAAGTCCAACAAGCGAAAAGGGTTTCTTTTCCTGCTCGTGTGGACAAGTCAGCCGGTGATCCGAGTCCGTAGCAGAGAACAAAGTCTTATAAGGATGTGATGGTCCAGTCCCCGGATTGTCGGATGCCTGCAGTGGAGAGTTTTTAGATGGCCAACCGGTACTATCCATAGCCAGTAGTAGCAGCAGTTCCACCGGTACGAGTAGCATACCTATAAGCATATCCTGATCTAGACACTATAGTATTGTAGTTGCTTAACAAATTGTCCTTTCTATAGATCCATCAGTAGCAGGACCAGGTCCAGGTGGTTAAGAAGCATACGTTGATCCTGTTGACCGTTCTCTTTAGTGGGAAAGATTACAAGTAAGAAGGCAAGCGAGAAATAAAGACGGAAGGCAAGTCCCCGAGCATAAGAGGATTAAAAAAAGAAAGTACCAACATGGTGGAGAGCTGGTCACTAATTCCTGGGATAAAAAGGAGGGGCTTTCATTTTGACAGAGAGGAGAGTTTTCATCCACCGCTACACCCGGCTTTAAAATAAATATATCCTATCCAGTAGATAGTTTAACCCACCCAACCCAGACAGTAAATAAAGCCCTGACAGCTAGGATTCATAGTAGTAAGAGTAAAGGCACTCTCAGTCCAATTACTCTGAGCTGCCAATTCAATAAGAGATATTTCTTTTAGCTATTTCCCCCGAGTGATAAGGGGAGGCAACACCAACTCCCTGGGAAGGAAAGGAAGGAACGAAATCACTACAGAGGCTTGTACTTCTGGTAGGGAAACTAGCTCTTATCGGAGCTTGTACTTATCACTTCGTAACTTCTATAAGACATTCTTACTGGTGCCACTAACTTCGTCATTTGGTGGTGTTCCTCACTCCCACCTTGACCGGCTTTACCGGCCCACCAAGAGCAAGGTACGCATTTGATCCAGCCCTTGATCCAGCAGCAGTAAAATACGCGTATATAACATCATATAACATAAAACCAGAAAGCAGAGGTGGAAGCAGCGATAATGCACCGTCTTTCATATACAGCGACATGTTGTGATCTACCGAGCTGGAACAAGGCATTGTTTCATAAGCACCTCGTATGATTTGTTTCCTCGCTTCTGTAGTGTAGTACAGTAACAGGCGGGGACCTCTCGCTTACTCACCCGCTTCTCTGTACAAGCAGCTCGATACCCTGATCGGTGTTTTGCACTAAGTGGTGTTCCCAGTCTCGATAGGAGTGGATTCCCTGGTCCTATATCTGTGGTGGGATCCAGGAATATTGAACCAATTACACCAACAGACTAAAGCATTCCTTGTTCCCAGCTTGTTGAGGTTCCTTGCCTGTGCTTCAGTATCGTTTTTTGCCGACTTCTGCAGTGGGCCACACTACACTAGTGGAACATATATAGATAGGAGGGTGATCATTGGTCTGATGCTTCGGGCGAAATCAACTCCCTCAAAAAGTGAATCTCATAAATAAAAGTGCAAATGAGTGGGCATTGGTTGTTAAAAAAACCTTTGAAGCAAGTGCACCCTAAAAACATGTGCATGCATCCTTTTACAATATAAATATGTGGTCAAAGATGTCTTGGAGTCTCCTTGATGGGAGCACCCCACCTCCTAGCTACACATGCAACCAATGCATGCCATATAAACCTCTAAATAAGCCCCTAGATGATTGGGCGCTTCTCCCAAGCAACAATCAATGGTCAAGTGTGAGAACGCCCATGTGGAAAATAGGGATGTCTCATGATGGCTCTCTCTCCATAGTATCCAATGCCCCAAGATAAGGTGGCATGCCTACAAATATGTGAATCCTCCTTGAGAAGCGTGATATTAACTCCAAGTAGTAACTATGCCTCCAAATATGTCTCAAAACATGGTCATCAATAAGCAAACATGCGTCAAAATTTGCGTAAGTCTCCAAAGGCCATGTCTTCTACAAGATATCACGTCCAAAGGGTCTTCAAACATGGTACAAGGTCTTCATGCATCCTGGGTGGTAACGCTTGCATTTTGGGTGGTAATAAAACCCAAAAGCTAACGCTCCCTCTTTGCAAGGAAGTGTTTCACCAACACCAGTCTTCTCCCTTCGAATCTAAACTAAACCTACCATCCCCATCCACAAATTCGAATTTGCTACAGCCTTGGAATCAATCACTAGCCCCTCAAAAGGAACCGTCACCGAGCATCATTCTCCTCCATAAAGGCATCATACTACACTTCCTCAAAACAACTGGAAGGCTCATAAATGGAAGTAGCTAATGCAATATGGTTAACATATCTATAAAGAGGTATACTCGGCCTCATTGAAGATCTAGGTGTTCCTACATGCTCCTTTGCATTTTGCAATTTTTGAGTAAGCCATCTTAGCTTTCCTGCAAACTGAAGTAGAGGGTAAGGACGCATCCTTCCTTAAGCTATCCTTGCCCACACCTGGATCTTACTCTTATCTTACCTCTGAATTAGTTTCTGGAACAACAACCAAGTTTAGCATATTAGCTCTGGTCTGGGGTGCCAGCTCAAAGGCTCAAGGAACCCCCGGAGGGCTAAAGGCTCAAGGAACGAGCAAAAAACTATATTTATGTTTATATCTTACCTCAGCTCAAGGTTTTCTTAGTCTATTACCCCAGCTCAAGGGTTTGCGGGCTCATGGGGTTAAACAATTGAGTATATTACCCCTGAGTGTCTCTTTGGGTAGCAGGAAGCGGGAAGATCGCATCCAACACTGAGTGTCTCCCAATGCAGCAGATTTCATCATGCCCCAAAACTGAAAAAAGAATGACCTATTGGAGAATATAGGGTCAAATGATCTAATCCTACAAACTAAGAGAAAAGGTAGTGCTATGACATGAGAGCATAAGCTAATAAATAACATAGAATTACAACAAATATAAGAGCTAAAACTAACACACATAAAAAGAACCAATGAGCAAGATAGAATTCACTATGGTATTTGGGATGGCATAAAGAGATAAGACCAGAGGTGACCATGAGGAGGTGGAATATGATGTAACCATAGAGTGGATCACAAAGCAACTAGGGGTAGATGACATGATGGATACTGGTAAGATGGGACATGACAAGGGGTGGACAGGGTGCGGACATGATGACAAGCAGGATAGACTTCAGGAGGAGGCACAGGCTCAAGAAAGTGTGAAGCAAGCTTTTAAGCGAGAGGCAATAACCAAAAAGTGGTGGTTGAACAAGATGAGGGATATTTTGAAGGAAGCTGAAGCGGTAAGACAGGATATTAATGAAAAAGGGAGCACATAAGAATGATTGAAGGAGTTGGAGAGGGTTTTGGAAAACAGGGATAAAAAGTTGGCTGGTGGTTAAGTGAGCGTGGATTGGTCAAAGAATAAAGTATAGAAAGAGGGATGGAGGGAAATTAGAAACCCAAAGGATCAAAGGGGACAGAGAAAGTACGATGGCAAGGCAAACGTGTTCAGACTGATGGATCGAAGACTGTACAGCGGGAAGGTGCATCCAAAAGAATTTTGATCAATTAAAAGAAGATAACATGATCATCAAGCCGCAAGATGGTGAGGCGCACGACGTGTTCCGACTGTTTTAAGGATAAGATGTGTTAGCAGTAGACATGGTACAGTCTAAAGGTAGCGGAGCCAGTCCATAACAGTCATTACCCCCCCTGCGCATCTTGAGACAATTGAGATAATTGTTAGTTTTTATTCTGGTTCTTATTTGAAAGCACCACCTAATAGTAGTTCCAAAAAATAGTAGTGGCGGGCAGCCAAGTTTGGGAGGAGATACAGGTGTTGGTGGAAGTACAACTTTGAGTTCTAATTAAAGTGGTGGGAAAAGTATAGTTAGTCAACTAGGCCTGCAAGGTTTTCTTTTTGTGAATGATCAGACCAACAGCATGGCTGGAGCAATATCTAATGTGGCGTTGCACCTTCCTGATAACTCGGGAAAGGGTTACAATGATGCAGAACAAAATTGGTTCCTATGTGAATCGATCTGGAGAGCAAAGAGGACCACTACTCTAGATGTTAAGCTTGTGGAGTTCCAAACCATGTTGCAGGGGAGGGATCTATCATTACCTCGTCTCCCCCGACCCCTGTGTGCGACATTAATCGGTATAACCGCACTGTCAATTTCACTTTAAAACGATCTATCTTACCTACGCCAATAAACACCATTGCTAGCTCACCGTGCTGTGCTTCCTTCGCTAGCACCAGAATACTGCTGTGCCCCCATATTGCTAGCTCTCCGTTATACTGCTACTCACACTATGTTACCGTCTAACAATATACCCGTCCACTAATGTTTCTCTCGATCTACCTACAAGCAATCGAAAGTATCCTACCAAGCTATGAGGTGTTGAGCGATTGAAGATATATTGCTTTTTTCATTGCTTGGGGATAGGTCATTCACGGTTCATAAGTCTCAGTTAATAAGTCAAGGGTTGCTTGGCAGGTTTGGTTCGCTAGCTCTGACACTTGTTGCACGAGACACTTTTGAACAAGGAAAGCTTGGGTGTGATCTGTCTAGCGTAACAGTATAGCCAGCCGGGGCTTCTTTCGTTTATTCTTATAGAACTTCTGCTCCTGCTCCTGGTAAAGTATCCCAAGCATAAATCCACCCTTTAGACATACGTACATTCCAATGTTTCTACTAAAAGTTAAAACCATAATATTTTCATCGTTGGGACCAAAAAAGCAAGCCCCCTCTTGCGGATTCGATATTTGAAACTTTCTTATATCTAGCTAATACCCTGGCTACACAGCCTTAACTGCCCTACAACTAGCTTCCAAGCCATCCGCTTACCCCCTATAGCTCCTCTTCTACCCTCTATCTCTAAATTGAACCTATTATCAATTTGGGCAGACCCTATTCGTTGTGCAACCCCAGATTGTTGGTCAGTGATTCCTGAATCCAACTACTTCAATACATACCCTTTCCTTTTTGTTTTTAGCACCTGGTTAAGCGCAGATATATGGCCTTGGGGCACGGGAACACAAATTAGGGAGCTAGTTGCGTTCTTAAATAATCTGGTTAAGCAAAAGACAAAATTTAGTTATAAACCCGTATGGAACCTGTCGGAACTTGTGTACACCAATTGATATTTATTTCCTTAATTGGCATTCTCTTTCAATCGATGAATAAATCGGAATCTGGCTGGGCTATTCCCAATGGCTCAATCAATGCATGGTTGGCGAGGGCATTTGCTAAGCTCTATGGGTACTTTATACCCCTTCAGGTAGTGATGCCTGCAAGGTTCGATCAGCAGGCGGTTTAACTGTGTCCTTTCAGTGTTGTTTTCACTATTTCACGATGGAGGTGAGGATACGTTTAGTATTTCGCCTGCCCCCGGGCGAGGATACGAACCCACACCCCATAAATACTTATTTATTTTATCTCTTCTGGTGGTAACTTGGGGAACATACTCTTTACCCTTTCTTACCGTCTGGTAACAACCATTCTAACCCCTCCTTAAACACGGGGTTGGCGAGTTGAGAAAAGCAAGCTATCATTTATATTATATGCTAGGCAAACTCTTATCTCACGTATGGCGAACACACTAACTCGGTGGTTTACTTGGTGTACTTGCACGTGTACTTGGCAGGTTCCTTACCTTACGCGGACTTGACGATGGAAATGGAACTAGGCTTACTTGGAGACTCTCCTGGTAATCTAGTATGTGTTATGTTACTATTTATGAAACTTTATTCTGGTATGTTTTAACAACTAGGGTTGAGAGCTAAATGCATTTTATAACCGATGGTAGTATAAAAATACTGCCAAAAGAATACAATTAAAGCCTTATTAACTTGTATCTATGGTTTTATCTCACTTTTGACCTTCCCTTTTTTGGTATTTTATACTTTGTCACCTTCATTTTGATCTTTAGTACACCCGTTTGAGGTATTATGAACTTTAGGCATTTAGTTGGGATATAAAACCTTTGATTGGGTCCATAAGCACTTTGGATGCTTCTATACAGGTCCATGGCAGCATAGATCATTTTGATATTTCAATATTTATGGGGTCAAATGATTAAAACATTCTTATGCCTTCCTGATCTCACGGCGGATAGTTTACTACATATTCTGTAAGTGGCTATTGTGCCTCCTATGTTCCGTGGCATGTGGAATATAGGGGAGTGTTTAACAAATCAAACCCACAGCACAATGTTGTGGAACCCGTGGTATGAATTCAAAATCATGTGGTACAACTTTTTAATAGACCCATGGCTCACAGACTTTCAACTTAGTACACTATTAATTTATTTGGCGGGCTTACAAAACACTTGCCTTCATGAATGCCTAGAGGGTAACTACCATTATTACTATTGACCCGCCGATATTCCTTACTATTTGTTTTAGACCGCTCAGTTGGTGGGTGGGATCCTTGTAACTGCCTGATTCTCTCTATACAGCCAGAACTTAAAAGACACAGCTGTATGATCGATTCGACGAAGACCTCTCGTAGCTTCCCTTGCTCTCCCTGTTGTTGGATGATGACATGATTGGATGGATGGTCAATTAGCGTAGCAAATTAGAGCCAGTGGATTATAGTATAGTTATTATAGGAGCCAAACCGAGTACCCAAGCCCAACTGAGCAGCCCCGCCCAGTTTTTTCCTTATTGTGTTCGTGGCGTTCGTTTTTTGTCGTCGTAGGTGAATAGCATGCATGTAAGTAAAGTAGGCTTAATGTTCCCAAGCCAAGTCAATACTCATGCAAGTTCACTTTTTCCACATGGAGTTTCAATAGGATAACGCACACATTTTACATCCAGAGAAGTTGCTCAGCATTATTATTTAGCTGCTATAATTTTAAGCTAAAATAGTGGGTTAGGCACCCCTGCCTTATATTTATGAACCATCTATTCACTTCGTTGGTATCGCTACCTTTTCCAGTTTTACTCCTTCCTGTGATCCGGGACATTATAAACAATTTAAGGGGGGGGAAATATCCAACTATTATATATCTGCATATCTACGTTCGAACATGTGTACCAGTGGGGCCATTAGACCATAAGACCCAAGCTGTAATAAGGAACTAGAAAAATAGCTCTGGTGGGCTCCCACATGCCCAGTAAGATCATGAGTGAGGTTAGGTAGTATAGGTCCAGTAAGGGTGTCATTCCGAACATGGCTGGCCTTTTCAGCAGCGCATATCGTCGTTTAACTTGCCCATTGTTGAGGTGATCTAGCACCATTACCCACCATTACCTCAGTACACCACTTGTAATTAAACTATGTTCATTTGGTTAGAACATACAAAACCTCCTGATTGCACATTTTGCTATAGTAAAATGGGCCCGGGCTAAAAGAACAGGGCTCCACCACTTAATAATGTACCAAACATAGTTCCTACTTCAATCAGGTAGGTTTTATCAGGTACGGTGAGTTAGGCCAATAGTGAGTAAAGGCCATATTGTCATCGTCGTTCCCTCTTCCCGTCCAACCAATGAGGACTAATCAACAACGCCCATGCCAGCAGACCTTCTCATTTTACATTTTGCAATAAATAGTACAAAAATCATTTATAGTGGTTCGATGACACATTTCCTTATGGATCTAAAATGGAGATTATTCTTAAGTCATAATGCAATTTCAGTAAGTTTCTATCTATGTTCTGGCCTACCTCATAGTAAAATCCATGGTTGGTTTTTGTGGTTTGGGTATGAATCACCAATGCTCCCTTGTTGGGCTTCCCATTAGTATTTTTAGTATTTGAACTTGCTGCATGAGTGAGTCCCCGAGATCCATAACTTTGGAACCTTACCTCTTGATTACCGCGCTACAGAGCTTACAGAGTGGAGCTGCACTTAACTGAACGGAACCACAGTTCCTATCCTATTTTTACAGGTCAGGTCTTTATTTTTCAGGTACGGTTCTCTGGTAAGGAGGTATGGGGCTTGAGCAGGTGAGTCAGGACGCATAGTGAAAATGCCATAGAATGTCATAGTGATAATGTGAGCAAGGCTTATAGTGTGAGCTAGTCAGGCCTGATCCGGGCACATTTAATATGGGCAGCGTCCACTACGGTTATCAGACAGTCTTCTCTTGTCAGGTCTTCTCTTAGCATGTATTTATACAGTTACCCTTGCTTTACACCGATAAAACCTTTAATGATATCCTTCAACCTCGAGCAAGCTTGGAATAGATATACTTAACCATTATACCGACCTACAGAGCTACTCTTACATAGATACCTTACGGAACTATGTTACTACCTTCCCTTGAGGCTTGCATGGATAACTTCCCCATGAGGCGGTGAGGTTCGCTTGATAGACACCCACAACAGAATGAAATAAAGGAATATACAGTGAAAGAAATTGAAACTGGATGGACTACGAGTTCACGAGACGAGTTGAGCGATAGACCCGGGGAATCAAAAAAAAACCGGAACTATAACCTGTGGTGAAAGTGAGTAGACAGTGAGCAAGAGCCGAGTCGTGAATACATATCCGGTTAGCTTATATATATATGCCGCATGAGTTGTTATCAGAGAGGGCAGGATCCTGTATGGGTACGCTGAAGTTTGTCAGGACGGGAGTCAACAGGTGGGCGATGGCTTTGTCACCTTTGCTTGACCTCCTCCGGAGGCCAATAACAACATGATGAGGGATTTTACTTTGACAGCCCTGGTTCATAAGATGAAAAACAGGAAGTAAGTGAAATCATTTCCACACCAACCTACCTTCCATAAGGCAGATTTTATATGAACAGCGTTCTGATGCATATTCTTTACCCACCTTTTATATTAAGCACTTGCTTGGACTGACACCTGGATCTACCTTTCCTTTGCTATTACGAAGATGTTTTTTTTTTTTACCCCCCCAAAACCCCTTGAAGCTGCACGAAAGAAAGTACCATTTATCGTGGAAATTGCATGGACAAGGATACCCCATTGGATGGGAATAAGACAGGCAAGAAGGAGGGGAAAGACCCGATAAATCCGCCATACAGAGGGAGGATAAGGCCCCTTATTTATACACCGAGCAATATTTATTATGTTTCCCACCTAACAGCGCTGTGTTAAATTCACAGTTAACTGAGAAAGTCCACCAGTGGAACCTACCTTCTTTATCAATCGCTAACGCTTGCCTATCGCTAGTGAGCTTGCCTATCGCTTGGAAAGCTTGCCTATCGCTTGGGAAGCTTGCCTCTCCAAGCTAACGCTTGCTTTTCAAAGTGGTAATTTAAACCCGCTCAGGATCCAAATCGATCAGTTTGAAGTGAATGCTCTTTTTCCCAGAGCCCCCACTCAGAGTCATAAACATGCACTGGTGTTATATCCCCTGAAATCCTGTACTTTAAGTTCAATAACCTTATTCCTGTCTAATGTGCAAACATCGAGGTCCATATGCTTCGATCCGGAATTCAATCCAAGTGCCTGGTATCCATGTTCCCCTCCATGTTTCCATGAGGTGGCGTTCTGGGGCGTTCTTCTTGATACGGATTGCGTCCTACTTGATGGGTCAGTCTATACTGGAAGGTCAGAGAGTATTGCTTGCCCCTTTAGGAGTATTATAGCTTGCCCCTCCTTCTGATGGCTATAAAAACTATACGGTACGGGGTGTCAAACCCCTACTTACACCTCTCTATTCTTTGACTTTCTGGGCTTTATGGCTCTTGCCTTGCCTTAATGGTCTATATCCAACCACCACCTCCACTGAGCTCTCGGGGTTAATAACCCCTCTCCACCTTATATGGCATTGAACAGTACCAACAAAAATAATAATTATTTCCAGGAGTCCATCTGCATTCCCAGCATCACGCTCAGCAAAAGAATTCCCAGCAGCCTCAGCGGCATAATTGAAAACAGCAGAACGACCGCCAGTTGAAGAAGCATTACGACTAGCATCATCCCTATCAGCAACAGTCCCAGCCTCATTTCGGGCAGCAAAAGGAAGACCAAGATCATTGGTATTTCCATAAGCACTGGTTTCAAAAGCATTTGAATCAGAAGTTGAAGGGGAAGCTGTATCAGAGTCATTTAAATAAGCAGTCTCTAGACCAGCCTCATTTCTGGCAGCACCAGCATTTCCAGGACCAATAGAACCAACAGAATTTCTATAAGCAAAAGGAAGTCTAGCAAAAGCGAGAGTATTTCCAGCTGTAGTAGAACCAACAGAATTCCCAGCACCAGCATCATAATTACCAGGATCATTCAAATAAGAGGCACCAATTGAACTAGCATTATTATTCTCAGCATTTGAACCAACATCATCAGTAGAACTAAAAGCATTCCCAGCGGCATAATCAGTTGAAGCTTAACCAGTTGAACCGTTCTCGTTCCCGGCATAATAATTATTTATTCCTATAATAAGCATTATTACCAGCCCTGCCAACACCAGTTTCACTGTCCTCGCCCTTTTCTTTGGTCGGGCGAGCCCTATCGTCCTTATTCCCAGCAGCACAACCAGCAGTTAAACAATAAGGCATTTTCAATTAAGGAAGCAATAGTGCCCTAACTAGGCATACCTGCCTGAAGCAAGAGCTTTGGGATCAGTAAGGTGAGTGAGGGTAGCATTTTTAATAGAGCTTGGTAAATAGAATAGGGTTGACCCCATATGGCAGATATTGTTGAACTGCCCCGGATAGTTTGAGAATTAACAGCTGGAACTTCTTCAGATAAGACATTACTGGATGGATGGAGGGATGGAGGGAAGGGAGGCATAGTCCTTTGAGTAGCTCATAGGGTGGATGGATAACTTTCCCCCTAGAGCTTCTGATATCGTTTCACTGCCAGATGACTTGTTTGGATTATGTGGTCCATCAGACAGAGAATAGAGAGAGGTTGGATGGACGGGCTTTAGACCCTAGGTAGGAGATGCCTTTACACTTAATGAATGTTTTGTCGATACAGCACTCACCCTATTAACAACCCGTTACCCTTCACCCAGGAATTGGAGGGTATGCACTATCAGAACTACCTTGTTGATTCTACCCACCTGAAGAAAGATATCTGTAGCCAATGCACTTTGTTAGGGACTGCTATATTAATATTGCCTCTTGGATTGACTAATCAAATATCACATGGATTACCAGCATGTAGTACCGGGGATACCAACATGGTATAAATTATTTGCATTTGTTGACTTGAAACCGGGCATTTCTACTTGGGATGGAGTACCAGCAGTGAATCACCACTTGTCATCCAGTGCGTAAACACTTGGGATCAAACTTGGAGTACCAACATCCTGTCATCTATGAACCAGAGATCTTAAATCTTCAATATCTATCCCTGCCTGATATCTTCTATCCCCTCCCCTACTGAGCATGTTTATATATATATATATACTATAAATTAAAAATAAAATAAAATAAACCAGGCTTTACAAATCAACTATTGTTTTTAACACTATGCCGCTAGTCAATAACGTTAGTATCGATGCCACATAACTAGAAGGTGCAGCATGAAGCTCTTGTCAGTGCATGAAGCTCTAGTTGCCAAGTAGTCATTTCAAATCATTGCCAATAAATCATTGCTAGGTAGTGCCCATTGCCAATAGATAGCCCCGGGAGTCCTTAGCAGCCATGAGGCTTACCTATACGGGCAGATATACACACACTGCCAGACCCAATAGAGCTTACCCTACAAGGTTGGTTCTACATACATAACATGGACTTAGAATGCATGCAATGATGATGCTTACACATATGTTGATCACTATTTCTAGAATCACATACAACAGACACATAGTGATTCACACTGGTCAGGTAGTTTAAGTTTTAGGTGCATTAATAATTACCCCTACTTCTTACCTAGTAGCAGAATTGGAAGTTTACCTACAGATTATAGGGGCATGCAGTGGGTGACACGGAACAACGGCTTAAGTAAATTGTGGTGTCAGTTCATGGCTTCTGCTGATACTAGCATCTCTACGTGATATTCGATCTATCAAGTTAGGTTACCCCATCCATGGTTCATTACTAATAGAAAAGATGGATAGTTTATACCCACTAGGCTTGCCTTGGTCAGCTGGGCTAGGTTAGGCTGAATACAGTAATTTCCAACCAGTCAATTGGCAGTCTCATTGCCAGGAGGTGGAAATTGCAAGGTCAACGAGAACCAGTCTCAATACAGCAGCGGGGGGGCTTATAAAGCCATAAAGCAATCCCCAGTTCATCGTCGTCAAGCGGCAAGAGATCTAAAAAGCCGAGCAGCAAGATAAAGATTAGGAGGTATTTTATAAGGCAAGCAGCAAGAGATATTGATCAGTAGGCAAGTAGGTTCACTGTGGTTTGGAAGCCGACTGTGAGTGTAGTTGTTCCTAGGTGCCCCCCCCGGTAAACTAGGAGTAAGAATAAGCTGCCTGCTTATATATATATGTATATATAGTATATGAGGGAGGCTACGCATTTGTAATCAATGCCAATATTTGTTAATAGGGTTGTATCCCTGGTGATGCGTAAATGGGTGGGGAATGTGATGAGAACTGGAGGGCCC
>BSBM01003030.1:0-128913 GCA_027924585.1 Larix kaempferi | reverse complement strand
TAAGTATTTGTACTTAGATATATATTTTAAAGAGGATTGAATAAAGAACTCATGATGTCATCTTAATTATGTTAGATGAACCTCTCTTAACTAAATTTTAGTAGATGAGTCTCAAGCTTAGTAGGTATTCATACAGTGGTTAAAACGGTTATTATGAAAGAGTATAACTGGTTGTTGGATGAAGAAACATTAAGAAGAATTCTACACCCCTCTTTCCTTAAAATATCAACTAGGAATTATGGGTATGATAGAAAAATCCTTGTCTTTTTGTGATTGATGGAATCTTTTTAAAACATCAAAAAGTTATAGAGAAAATAATCTTTATAAGATGGTAATGTATCTATATAACCGCTTAAAATTATGATATCGACACATTGTTTATTAGCAGATTGGACCTTAGATTCACAATAAGAATAGTGAAGAGTATACATTCATATATCACGGTGAATTGAAAAAGGACGTACGAATTATCGAAGGAGCATGTGTGTAATGCTATGGGACGAATGTGTTCAACTGTTGAACAATTGAAGCAAATAATTCTTGCTCTTTTTATACTAACATTTCAGGAAGTGATTTTAACTACGACCGATGATGACCAAGGAGGAACATTGGTTACAAAAGAACCTATACAGATAAGTCGAATCACTAAAAAAATGGTCAAAATTCTGTGGAACTTGCGGAAAGACAAGGACGCAATATAGTAAACATGGTAAGCATATGGTAAGATCCATGACTCATAAAGGATTATGATAAAAGCATGAGTTTGAACTAATGAGTAAACAAATGAACCTATTTTGATGTTGAGTTGGGAGGGACTCTGAAGCATCATGGTTACTTATCCTTTATAGTATGGTGTTGAGTCGGGAGCACTCTGGAGCATCATAATTATTAACCTATTAAAGAGGTTTGATGTTGAGTCCGGAGGGACTCCGAATCATCATGGTTACTTATCTTTTATAGTATGGTGTTGAGTCGGGAGGACTATGGAAGCATCATGACTATTAACCTATTAAAGAGGTTTGATGTTGAGTCGGAGGGACTCTAGAGCATCGTGGAATATTGAAACAACTGTGGGGACGCCCAAGTTGTATGAACATACGGAATAGCATCGATAGGAAGTATACCTAAAACTATATAATAAAGTGAAAGGGTACCATCGTAGTATTGGATGAGCATGTTGCAGTAACGAGTCGTGTGGAGGCTCGGGAAACCTCAAAAGCACACATAAAGAGGTATTGGATTGCATTGTAGTATAATACCATAGTCCCTAGAAAGGTATTATTAATGACCACTGAAATAGGCGCGATATCAATACCATGGGTGTGTCTTATACTCACGGATTAAACTACCTATATATATCTAGTACTATTACAAATATGATTTCTTTTATGTTATGCTTACACTATGTGTTCAAGTTATTTGGCTATGGCTATTATGCATGAATAATAAATACAGAAAAAAATTATTTGGCGTTGAGTGAATACACTCTGGATCACCTCGACTATTCTAAATCAATGTTGAGCATAAGCTCTGGAGCACATGGATTACTTGTATATGTGTTGGGCATAAGCCCTAGAGCACATGGACTACTTTATGATATGTTTTGATTAAATTAACAGTATACACCCTGGGAGCATTGAATTTGTGTATGCTTATGATAATAAAGCACAAACAAAAGTTAAAGGTTTCCATGAATTACAAATGTTGTGTCGCACAAAAGAACAGGTTATGAGAGATAATAGCTGCGGAAATTGTGGGAACTTGAAAACGATCAAAACAAAGATGACAAAGCGAGCAAAAGTGGAAGCAAGAACAAGAGACAATTTGTTGAACACCGAGGACGTTGTTATTCTTAAGGGGAGGAGGATGTAATATCCCTCCTTTTATTCCTTTATTATTTTAAAAATGTAATTGAATATTGTACCGATTTACTGGTGAGGAGCGCAAGGCCAAGGCCCCACCAGTAAACCATGAAATATTTATCATTTATTTTTAAGTTGGAATGGTTGATATAGACTTAAGAGACTAAAAGAAATGAGGCAACAAGTGATAAGTAACTAAATCCGCAAGGGGAGAGAGAAAGATACCAATGAGTTAAGAAGTCACAAGAACCTAATATTTTTTGACGGATGTCATTTTGAAGTCAGTAAGCACTCGAAACAAGGAAATGATTTACTTAGTTTTTCTTTAATGTCATCTTGAGCTATGTAACTCCTAAACAAGGTAACTACGCATTACAAGCTCGTAAGGGGGAATCCCTAAATACCTACATAAAGATGGTTATTAATCCTATATGGAGTTAAGGGATTACCCTTTAGAAGAAATTATTATTATTATTTTAGGAAACTCCAAATATTGGAGTAAAGAATTTACTGCATACAAAGAAGTATCCCGATAAGTTGATTTGATGTATCTGTATATATATAAAGGTTAATCTACTACATATATGAGATATATGCATATAAACTCTTAAAGGTATATAGGACAAAAGGTTTAGTACCTAATTAAAAAGGTTAATCATGATGTATCTATATATAGATAGATAGATATAAAACATATAAATATTCTATCCTTGTTAATTCCCACTTTAGAGGGATGATTACCTCCTCTTATATCACAAACCAAAAAAGGGGTAAATGCATAGGTTTTATTCATGTTAAATAACATAGAAATAATATTAGATAAATTCTTATGTTAAAGGATTTTTTTTTATTGTGAGGGTACATTCCCATTGGTAATGAGCATTATATTAAAAATACTAAAAAGGAGGTTAGTCGTTGGAGTGGGGATCTCGATGAGAGATCAATGGGAGTTTGTCTCCATTTTGGGGAGGACTAAATCTCCTAAACCGCCACTTGGCTGGTGCCAATTTTTGAAAGTACCAAGTGTCCATACAATGAGCACACAAACCACTCCTTGATAAGAAAGGGGGGGGGGGGGGTGGGTGAAAATTACGATGGCTTCCAAAAGAGGGATAATCGGGATTCACCATCATGAAGGAGAATGCCTTTTCTAAAAACCTTTTGTTCTACGCGGGATATGGTAAGGCCTCCTTGAACGATGAGTTTTCTTTTCTGTATTTTTAATTGTGTAGGAAGTTATTATCGGCTCATTGAAGTGTGAGTTCTGGATCAATCAATCCGTTTTGATTGAGGTCTGTTGCATTTTTTAGTGTTATTATTTTAAATTGATATGTTATTAGCATTGGAGGAGATATTATGTTCCCTGCATTTGATATGCCCTCAGCGTTGACAGAGACACAATTCTCTGTGGGATCTAATTTTTGTTTTGTTTTCTTTTGGGGCTGTTTTGGGCGTTTATAAAAACACGATTTCTATGTGTATGCTATTACCTTAAGTGTTGATAGAGTCACGACTTCTATTGGAAGTCTGGGTGTTATTTCTTTTAAATTTATCTCTTCTTACCATTGGCGGAGATACCATTTTCCTCTATCTTTGACATGCCCTCAGCGTTGGAAAATATACAAATCTTTGTGGAATCTTATTTTTATTTTTATTTTCTTGGGGGCTGTTTGGGTGTTTATATAGATGCGATTTCTATAAGTTTGATCTACTCTTAGAGTTGACAGAGTCACGATTCTATGTGAAGTCTAAGTTTGTTCCTTTGATCTGTCCGTATCAATAACATAGATACGATATTTTTTTCTGGATAAGTTCTGCTCTTAGCATTGGAAAGAGAGTTGACCACTACCTAGGTTTTATTTGGATTAATGCTTTTGTCTCACACCATAGTGACCGAGACGAACTCTTCACTTGATCGAGGCAATCGATCTCTAGAACTGTAGATTGAAAATATTTTCATTGGTTTCCTTTCTTTATGAATATTGACCTCCACGAAGTATTTAGACCTGCTTATGGCACCGTACAGATGCGACTTTTCCTGAAAATGACTTTTGAATGAAGCGATCTCTGCCTTTGTGCACATTCCGATTGACCTCAGTTTTTGCACAATTTCATCCCTAGTTTATATTTGGGTTTTATAACAATGTTTACCTTATATTGATTTAAACCTCATTTTTTAATTATGGGCAGAATACATTGGGCCTATATACTCTACTCTTAATCTTTTAAAACCCGACTCATTGTCTAGTTTGGGTCCTGACTCAACATTTTCGTTATATTAATTTAACCTGGTATTACAATTGCTAGTAGAGTACTTTGGGTCAGATTTTGGCATCTGATACAGATGGTATAGACCTATGCATTTACTTTTATGAACGGTTAGTATTTTGTTTGCTTATTATGTTAGGCGGAGTACAACTGTAGTTTGACTTCCACATTCCTGTTTGAATTGTGTTGTTGTTTATATGCTGTCGATTGCTGAGTAAATGGTTCGCAATTTAGATCCCCGGATGTTAAAACTATAGTAATTGTTATATGAGTTATAATAACTATTTTATAGTAATTACATGGGAGTGATATGTAAAGATTGGGGTATTGACCTCTTTATACTATTATGCATATATATGCATGTGTTGGTTTGTATATGTAACCTTTATTCTATAAGGAATCGTTGGGATCCATTATATATATATGGGTAGGTATATATCAGATTACTGCATTACATTGATGCAGATATTGTGTATTATAAAGTTAGGATTTGGATTTTTACCAATGCACAATCTAAGTGAGAGGTGAACCCGAAGTATTATATTAAAGTATTTTTGGTAGGATTCTCACTATGATTAGAAATAAATCTGGTGCCTATGTGAATCTATCATAAAACATTGTAATCATATTGTTTAGAACCTTGTGGACTATTAAATACTTAATTTAGATCTTTGTAACCATTGATATGGACGGCATTGAATATCTTGTAAAGAATTCTCTCGATGAGAGAGAATACAAGAAGGAAATTCTTGACAACGACTGAGTTGCAAGTTGTACACCCTTTTATTTTATTAATAAAGATATGACTCTCCCCGCCCTTTGTGGACTAGCCCAAGTTCGGGTGAACCATGTTAAAATGGTCTTTTTCTTATGTGTACCTGATGTAATTTATCTCCTTAGTACTTACGATGGTTTTGTTGTTTATGTAATGTATGAATGAACATTTTGAAGAAATGAATTCCTTAGTGAATATAACCCATTGTTATCCAAATATTTGTTTACATGATGGTATATTTAGATGTATAATAATGATTTGTTTTCTAGCAATTAAGTTATCACTAATGGGTAAGACTTTCATGATGACGATCAAGATAAAATATGAGCAAGAGTTAATGTTGAAAATGGTTGTGTCGATTACATCAATATATGAGTATCGGATTAGGATGGGATAATTTATAGTAAAATTTATCTTGAAATGTATTTCTTGGTTTAAGCTTGTTAATGGTTATTATTTGGTAAGAACTTCATGAAGAGATTCAAAAAGTAAATTTTGAATTAATACAAATAGGTTATGATGGATAATTAATAGATATTATGCTAGTGTATTTTTTTGCTCCCAAAATGAAATATGGGTTACTTTTAGATTAAAGGTGTTCATATATAAGGTAATTGAATTAGGTTCTATAGGCATGGCATGCAACTGATATGGTGTTATGTGACTCGAAGGGTGAAAACAATCAATGCATGAAATGATTACAAAATACAATACTTTCTTTTGATGAACCTCTAATCTAAAGCAAGGTTAGATGAAGTTTTGTTCTTCTTCCAACCATGCAACATGCAATTTAAAAAAAATCAATAATTCATTTGAAAAATTATTTTTTCAAAGCAAGCAAAACTTTATACTCTTCTCCTTTCCAATGAGCACTCAAATCAAATGAAATGGTTGATTGTTTTCTAATGCAAATCACATGCAACACTTCAGAAAGTTGTTTTTTTCTTGTTCTTTTTGAGTTAAATTTTAAAGCATTCAAATATGTGCTAATTTCATACTAGAGACCTTTGGCAATAAAAACCAATCAAATGAAACATGCAATCCATCAAATGAATTTTTTTCAAAAGCAACATTTTTAAATGAAGCACGCATGCAACATGCAAGCAACAAATGCAACATGCAACAAATGAAATGAAACATTTAAAAATGAATCATGGAGGAAAAAAATAATAATCAAATGAACATGAAAGCAATAAAAGTCATAAAAAAACTAGGAAAAACAAACTAGAAAAATAATTTAAACTACCCATAAAACAATCCAAAGAAAGGCTCTAACACTGATTTTTTCCAATGTAGTCACTACTAGTGGACTGGAATGGGAAACCAGATTGATATGGTTTTGAATTTCATGCTAATATCAGTGACCTGTTACTCTTTTTGGACAACCAAGGGCAGCCATGCAGCCCAGGAGAGAAAAAATTGCTTCAAAATACAAGTAAAACTCAAAAAAAAAAGAAAAGAAAAGAAGCAAGAAATAAAATCTCTAAAACTGTTTTTTTTCCTTTAGTTTCTACGGTTGGTCTAAAAGGGGCGACTTTCAAGCTGATTTCAGTGACCTGAAACTCTTGTTGCACAAACAAGGGTGGCCATGTAGCTTGGGGGTGAAAAAATGCTTCAAAACACAAACAAAATTGCTTAGATTTGCTTCAAATTTTTACCAATCAAGCATGGAGGATGGATGGTAAAAAATGAAGCTTAAGAATACTAAAAAAACTAAGCAAAACCATATGATCTATATGAGTAAATTCTAAAAATAATAGTTCCCCAGTGGAGTCACCATTTCTATTTTGAGGAAATTTGATGCAGTGCTAGAAAGCAAGGCTTAGATATCCCAATGGCTTGGTGAGGGCCATTGACAAAGATGCAAAGTAATTATCACCAATCTTCCTAATATATAAATCTGGTGTTTGAAGAGTTACAAGGTAAGGAGGTGAGAAAGAACCTACTTGTTGTAGCATGCCATTTGGTGTAGTAAGATATGTTGATCCTTCCTCACTCGATGTGTTGTATGTTCAGCACATGACCTGCATATCACCAACAAAACACCTTTCTAAAATCCTTTCAACCATAAAAATAATCAATAACTTTCAATCTAAGACATCATACACGAAATTAAATCACATACACCATGGTAAGCATTGGGGGAAAACAATATTCATTTACATTAAATCATATGAAGAACAATACTTACAATCATGATTGCATTTGCAGTACCATCCTTCTCTACAGTCCAAGTTCTCTCCTTTTCCCTTAGCTCTTGATCACCAAGGTATTTGACAAATAGATATTCTGCCTTTTTCTCCAACATTATGTCTCTCTCAAATCCTCTCAAATCATCCTCCCAAGCCTCTACCCCAAAGGTCTATTTTATAGCCTTGAATTAGGTCACACAGGTGGAGATCCCAATGTGGGTGGTAATCCTAATGTGGGTGATAATTCCATTGTGGGTGAATATCCCAATGCTACATACATCTAATTCACATTTTCTCCATAATTGAGCCTTTTTTCACTTTTTAGTTCATTTTTTCTCCACAAGTGAGCCCTTTTCACCTTTTAATTCACTTTTTCACGGGATTGTCTCCATTCTAAGCTTGATAATGATATTTTTATCTCTAATTTACCAAATTGATGACCATAGTTTCCTCTTGAGTGTTGAATCTAGTAACCAATTGCAATTTATTCTAGGAAAGTAGTTATTAGGCTATGGAAAAAGTACTTTATTTTAGTGATTAACTTAATCTTTATGATGGGGTGGACATAGTATGTGCTTCTGACCCTTGTCAACAAGGGTGTTAAATATTGTGATAATGGGGAGAGAATGTAGGAAACCCTCCTTTAATAGGGGGAACCCATTACATACTGAGAGGATGCATAAGGATTATTACTTCCACAAGGGTTATTGTTTTTTGATAAAATGAAAGTAAAGATGAGGGGAATAAAATAAAATTGACAAGTGAAAAAATATTTTAACCACGATAACTAATGAAATATGGTGTATATGTGAAAGCATGTGTCAATTCATTGGAAGTGATACCAAGAGTAGGTTCTTTTTCATTGACTTAATGTTACATTGAGTTTTCCCTGACTAACTTGATGGCCCTATTCACAAATTGTCTTGTTGGATGGAGATGAACCCTCCAAAGAAAACTAGTGAAGGTATGAATGAATTAGTTATAACGAGGGTTATTGGGGCTATGTTCCAAAAGGACTGGAAACATTTCCAATATCTAGTGAAATATGAATCACATGCAAATGCATCCCATAAATGCCACTTGGTGATGATCCTATTTTTTGGCCACTATGATACTCGCATCAAGCGTGGATAATGGTTTTGGCCTCGAGCGGTAAAGTGTTTCCTCCACAAAGATATGGGTGGCTTGATGTGGTGAATACAAACAATTATACCTCATCTTTAGAATCCTTGGGATTCGCCCTTCCTTATCTAGGTTTGGTCACACTTGCTTGTAACATGATTTGATAAGTTCCGTAAAAGTGAAAAACAAGTATTGTTTCAAAATGAAGAAGATTGGTAGGCATTATTTGGATTCCTAACCCAACGAATCCTTACCTAACTATTAATTATTTTGTGTCCTCCTTGGTGGAGGACTTTAGCTTCAAATTGATTGTTTGAGGGTTCAAATCTGAATTAAAGGTGTGACAAGGGAGGTATTTCAAACCTTTCAATTTTCTTGGTTAATCAAGATTACTTGTGATTTAAGGATGAAGAGCACACTCAAATTGAAGAAGTCTTTAGGTCCCTTGGTGTGTTCTTCGAGTGAGAGATCCACACATATTTTTTGAAAGAAAAGTGAAATGAAAAATTTTCAACTAAATTATAAGAATTATAAAGGAAAGAAATGTGAACATTGATGGTTCATTACTCCTAATTAATCTCCAACTATGAATGTGATAAGGGAGGTATTTCAAACCTTTCACTTCTTTTTTATTTTCTAAGATCACTTATGAGTGCAAGGAAAAGAGCATACTTTGAAGTAAGAGGAGTCTTTAGGTCCCTTGATTGTGTGTAGAAGTGATCTAATCTAACTTTGCTAAAAAACAAGAAATATGCAAGAAGCAATGAAAGTGTGAAAGCAAAATAATGTAAATTACCTCAATTGCATAGACTAATATTTTCTAGGATAAAAAACATGTGATGATATATCCTACTTATAGTGATAGCTAAGAGGTTCTTTGAAAACATCAAATCCTTTTCCTATTAGTTGTAAAATATGACATTTTACTTCCTATTTAAGCTATGTGATTTGATTACAAGAGACTTAAAAAAAATTATGAGTTGTTAATTAATTCTTTAGCATTCAGGAGAAGTCATTATAGCTACATTTCTAGTGCAACTACATTGCATAAACTAAAAAAATGAACAATTGTGTAGGATTTTGACACATAGTCACAACATTACGTGGGTATCAAGGTGTACAGGCTACACGGTTTTATCACGCGTGTCAATGAGTGAAAAGTCTCACTAGTTGTTTGGCTGTAAAAGATAAAGTTGCACGGTCTTGCACATAACAGACGTCAGGAAACACATAGTCCAAAACTTTGATGGAAATGGGACTTGAAACTGCAAATCCTAAATGTTAAGGGAGTGAAGAGAAAGAGTATGATCCTACAAGACACCCCAAATTAGTTACCCAGTAAGTGACAACCTATAGATAGTTAGAAAATAAATAAAAAGTAGTGGATTTTCTAAATACTGCTAAGGAAGAATGCCAAAAGAGTGAGCAATCATCCATTCTATCCTTGCAAGTTGTAACCAAGGAAGCAATGTGAGTGTTGATTAGTATACCATACACTAACAACTAAAGAAAAATTCTATAAACAATAATGAAATAAAATATTGGCAAGTAAAGAGCAAGAGAATGAGTTAGCTTCAACCATATAGTATTTATACAATGGAAAAGCTTTTTTGAAAATGGTGTCACCTAGAAGAATGCAAATTCAATGGAATCCAAAAATAACCCTTAGGGATGGGTTCTTTTGAACTCTCGCAATTGCTTGATAACTAAATTGGAGTAATAAGGATAAACACTTGCTTGTTGAGGAAGGAGTCAAGGGAAATTTGAATTCCAAATGATGATAAGAAGGGGGATGAAAGATGATTTATCAAACCAATTATTTGTAGCATAAAATTGTTGTATATTTATCTTCTTTAAATGCATGCTCATGGATTCCTTTTATAGGAAAAATGGAGGTCTTGAAATATCTAGTTTAAGATGTGAATGCTCCATTTCATGAAGTGGTCCTTCAAGTACAATAAGGGGGATATTGAATGCTATGAAGCATGTGAAGTGGCCAATTTGAATTCTTGTAGCCATGAAAATGTTGGTGTGAGCCTTGAATGCATCATAGAGAGTTATTGGTCCCTCTATTGGTACAACCATGCGGGTTTAGAGACAATAGTTGCACATATCTGCATGGGTCTTGAAAAAAAAGTCGGGTGGTTGTCCAAAATGATTGAATTTATCATTATAAGGTTCAATTATCATTTTGAATTTGATGAGGATAATGCTAATGAGATTCATGTTGTATTTATATTATGTCTTCCTGTAATAATGACCAAAATGTTGCATGTGTGCAAAATTTGGATGATAACACTGACTTCTCTATGCTAAGAACTTACTTTGGAATACCCAAATATTCCGTAGGTTGTTGCATATATGATTATTCACCTGGTTCATTAAAATCATGTTGTGCATATGATAGCCATACATTCGTTTCATTGATAGCTTATACAAGGGAGTCCAACCCTTGTCTAGATTCATAATTCCTTAGCTTTCCCTGAGCCAAGACTAACTCTATGCAATTTTTGGTTAGTATTTCATAGTATGCTATTAAGCTCAGACTTGCAACCTTTTGTAGAATTTAAAGTGAGAAATATGGGACTTTTTAAGAAATTATTTCTATTTATGTACCGATTTCCTACAAATAACCTATTGTTTAACTCCTGGAGCCATATCTTCTCCTTTCTCATTCCTTTCTAAAGTTTCTAGAGCATGCTTAGATTCTTCATAAATTTGAATTAATTCAAGATCCATTCCTTTGCTCCAACTTTACTTGGATGGGTTCAACTCCTCTCTTGGTTTGAGAGAAAAATGTATCCCTTCTTCTAATCCTTTTAGATTAGCACACCCCCACTTGTTTCCTCTGAATATAAACATCTACCATCTCTATAGATTGTAAATCTTTTACGTCTTTTAAAAAGTAGATTCCTATAAACCTCAAGTATTTTCTTCTTTTTCCCTCTTAACAAAGGTGACCCAACTTTATGTCATTGCTAACAAAGTAAGGAGCACGTGTTGTCTTGTTACCTTGTCAAGTGGCTTCCCACATTGTCCTCCACATGAATGTTGGGTGATATAAAATTCTACCTCGAGGGATCTCACCTTCACACTAAAACGATAGTGCCAAATTTCCTCCAAGAAAACATTTTACATAGATTAACAACCTAGGCATATCCAGTTCGGCTCTTCCTAACTTTTCCCAACATCAGACGATTTGAACCACTTCCTTATACAATGCAATTAAAAAATGGCATATAATTTTCCACATGACCATACTAGCAGTAATGGTCCAACCCTTCCATGGCATATCATACATTCTACTTGTCCTTTTCTAAGATTCTCTTCAATTTCCTGCACCAGCTATGGCACATTTGATCTATCCTTGCTGTTCATTTTGTTCCTATCATCCTTGAAATCCATATTCTTCATATAATATTTTGTTTTTTTGGGAAATGATTTCCATGATTGGATGGGGCAATCGAATCCTCATTTGTAGAACTCTCTCCACTAAAGCCCGCATTTGTAGAGCTCTGGCCAAAGCTGCATGCCTCATTCACATTATATTTTCCTATTATGTCCTCATTTGTAGTGTAATCATGATGAGGATATAATATCTCATTCCTTCCATTGTTGTTATTTATGTTATAATTGTTTCTATGAAATCCCTCCTTCCTCTCCCTCTCATTACTCCATAATGTTGATTTTTCCCATTTTCTGAAGTTGAATCGGTTGGAAAATATCGATAATGACCTCAACCTACATTTCTTTCATCCCTAAAACCCTTATTTGGGTTGGTATTGACTTTGAAATTATGATTGGGATTGTTTTTTGGATGTGAATAATGTTTGGGAACCCATTCCCTGGGCCCATTTCTATCCATATTTCTATTGGGTTCTTTTCTCCGAGAGCATTGATATTCTTTATCATTGTTGTTGGATTGAGTTTCCCTTGTGTCTACTGGTATCCATAGTTATTAAATATAAATCCCACGATTAATGACCTAAAGTCTATTTCTTCTCAGCAAGAGATTTTGCTAGACTTTAGAGAGACTTGAGGTGATAAGATTCAGGACGTAAGTATCCACTATGAGGGAAAAGTTATGAATTTGGAAGCAAAAGTAAGAGTCAAATTTATAGTATGTGCTTGAGTAACTTTGAGGGCCACCAACCATTGGGAGATACAACATTTAATATCAGATCGGTGGCATTTGATATCAGGTCAGTAAACTTTGAGAAAGTAGATAGTTGAATTTTATGTATTGAAACACTAATGATTAATATTTTATTTTTTTAAATGTGTTGTTATTATATGAAGTGGGAGTAAAATGAAGGTATCTTGTTACACAAACAAATGATTACATTAATTTAAATATTCATCACATTAACCTTTAATTTCAATTATTATTGCTTATTATTAGTAGTGAATATGTGTATTTGTGATTGTAATCTTTAATTTCAATTATTACTTGGTGAATATGTATAATTAATATGTATAACGTCATATAAAGTTAATAAATTAAATAACGAACAAGAATATGCAATAATAATAATTAAAAAGATAATTTAAAGGGTTATATTATTTATTTTAATGTTGTTTTGTATTTATTTGTTTAGACAATGTCATTCATGAATGTGAAGAAGTACTCATATTTTTTGTTAATTTTTTTTGGGAAAAACAAACAATACAAATGGAGAATAAAATAAAGATATTAATAATAAAAAAATAATTCAGTAAGTGACTAAAGAAATGAATTTTTTGTCAATCCTTTTTTCCTTTACCGACAACATGAAGCTCCATCTTGATGTGTTCAAATTTTCATATTTTTGATGATATGGGTTGTGTTAAAATCTACTAGTGCCCTTTTGGAAGGTTTTGTGGTTGAAGTTCCAATAAATTAGGTGGAACTATGACTTTCAACAAATTTAATGTTTGATTTGGGGGAGAATTACCACCAAAAAGGAGGTAAGTGTGTTCACTTCTTTTTATAAGGAAATATCACAAGGGAACCTAATAGATGCTTCCCCACATTAGTGACTAACATATTTGGTAAACTCATCAATGTAGACTAGTGCATATAACCCAAGGGGAGTAGAACTAGACATTGGGTAGGACAAAAGTAGCTAGATGTCCAACAACATTGGCAACAACTAGTTGAGTGAACTAATTGGGATCAATTTGTCACTTATTAACTTATTCCTTAAAAAACAAGCATATATGCACCTTAACTATGATATTTTAAGTATCTAGAATTTTCTATCTTGAGATAAATTGGGTTAGAGCTTAAAATCATAGTTGTTTTACGTATCAAGACATAGTGGTGTAGTGGTGTTGTTGATGCATTGAGAGGATTACATCCAACTCTGTTTCTGATTGTAGCTATAATTGAGTGGTGGTCTTTCTAGTGTCTTTCTTATGTAATACATGACGTGCTCGCATTGGTCTTGATCATTCTTAACTAAGCTTCCAACGACTGAACATGATGCCTTTGAAATGTAAAGGATAAAATAGTTTCCAAAGTCTGGCAGGGAGATATGAGGAGCAGATTTTAAATCCTTTTCAATTCCTAGAAAGATATTTGTGCTTAGTCATCCCAAAAAAATTGAATGCATTTCCTAAGAAGATGTAGAAATCCTCATGCTTATGCAGCGTAATTTGGGTTGAAATGATGAAGGAAGTTGTCCTTGTATTGGATACTCTGCAATTGATTTCATATTTTTTGTGGGGGTAGCTCGAGGATGGATTGTACTTTTAAGGGTTCAATGTTGATCTTGGTTTGAGAGACAATGAACACTAGTAACCATCCTACGGTGATGATGAACACACACTTGGGAGGGTTTAACCATATATTATATTTACGGCATATTAGGAAGATGGTCCACAAATCGACGAGGTGGTCGACACATTTATTTGAATTTGTTGCAAGGTCATTGATGTATACCAAGATAGTGCAAGCTATATAATTGAACATGTAGGATATTTCCAGTTGAAAAGTGGCTCTAGTGTTCTTTAATCCAAACAACACGACTCAGTACGAAAAGGTGCCCCATAATGTTGTGAAAGTCATTTCATACTGATCCTTTTGATGGATTTGTCTTTGGTTGCAGCCAAATAATCCATCCATGAAGGACATGATTTTCTAACTAGTGCATGTGTCAACTACTTGGCTGATAAATGGTGCCAGGGTAGTTTTCTTTGGGACAAGTTTGGTTAAGGTCAATAAATTTCGTGCATACATGTAGGGTTCCCTATTTTTTTTTTCATAGGGATAGGGTTTGATACCCATGATGTATAAGTGATGGGATAAATAAATCATGTTTGGTGAAGATCTTTTATCTTTTCCTTAATATCATATGCTTTTGATGGACGGAAAAGCCGTTGTTTTTATTGTATCAGTGATGTGTTAGGCCATGTGTCAACATGATGTTCGATAATGGAAAGCTCAAGATGTGGCATCTTTGGATATGACTAGGAAAAAATATCCAAGAACTATTAAAACAATGCTTTGTAAGTAAATACCTCACGATGAGAACATCAGTCTCTAAGTGAGATATTTTCTATTAAACCAAGAGAGAAGTAATGTTGTAAATATTTAGGGAAATCAATACTATAATAACAAAACCTAATAAAAATGCCTATCTTCCAACATAACTGGAAATAGTTGGTTTAATAATTCATACCTGATTGACTTGTGGCTTGCTCCTCTCCTGTAGTAACCTGCACACTCAAACAATAATTAGTGGGAAAAATTGATATGCTTAGCTGGCCTGTTAGAATGATCCCCTTAACTGGATAACTTTGGGACTACCATGTTCCTCCCAATGATGATCCTACAACCATTCCTTGTTCTGTATGGATCCCCCTCGAGCTGGATTCCAACATGCAAAAGAGATAGAGGTCCTAGGGTTACTGCTGGTTTAGATCTGAAATTATATAAGGCTACTTCAGTTTCTCTGATTACCATAAGAGAATGATAATGGAAAACATAGATGATCCCCCAAAACTTGGGATCTTCGCTCTTTAAGTAGGGGAGTCTTGAATTATGACTGTTAGAATAATTAGTTTCTTTAATTTAAATAATTAATATTTAAAAGATTTTATCTAATAAATATCTAGTCTTTTTGCACTAAGACTTTTTCAATTGTTCTAACTATAAGTGATTTTTTATTTAAGCTCATCATAATAATTTTTTTGATAACAATATTTATATTTCAGCTTAACTATTAATACATCATTAATAATATTAAATGATGCATAAACTATATATAATAAATATATTTCATAAATACATAATAAAAACACTATTATTAAAGATATTTAATAATAATATTAGCCTTGAGGCCTTTATGCATGTTATTCATAGAAGACTACTATTAGTCATCCCATGCTTTAAGTGGTGGTAATTATATTTTATTTAATTATGTATCTTCACATGATACTTCTCTTAACTTTTAAGGACAAGGTCCAATTCTTTGGATGGTCTTTTGGTAAGCTTGGATAGGCACCTCTACTCTCTCCTTTTGCATGTTGGATTCCCTCATTTAACATGGTAGTTCCCGCAGTACCTTATGATAGATAAAAGATGAATCATTTAATCAAATTAAATAAATGTGATGAAAGAAAAAAGTGTTATTCAAAGTCTTTCCGACTCAACACTTTGAGATCCAGTAACCCCGAGTGCTCTTCAGAGCCTTTTAACTCCACACTCTCACATGGGATTTATGCTAGTGCAATTCCATAGCCTTTGCTCAACACTAGTGCTAGAATGTGGTTGTGAGGCACATCTATAATATTTAAGTTTCCTCGAATCCGATATTCGTTTATCAAGCTTGGAGTGCTACAGAGCTTAGGCCAAACACTCAATGTACCTCAGGGCTTAATCCCAGTACATAAACATTCTTCTAGGTACATCGGGGCTTATGCCCAGTACGTAGGTTATATGTGTGTTTCTGAGTCCATGCTCAACAAACTCCTAAGTCAAATCATGTAAAATCATAGCTCTGCACAGTAAGTAACACATCTCAGTATATTAGGGTTTCTCGTGCAGTATACACTCAAATAAAGAAGTCAGTCAGGGTCCATGCTCGATATGTCAATATATAAAAGAATAAATCATAGGTGCTAGGGCTCATTCCCAATATTCAAAATAAAACATATGTTCTGGGGCCGTGGCCCAATATAACAACACAAATAGTTAGTCCAAAATTCGGGATATTACAGTCACCATGTATTATGATTTTGTTACATTCATCCATCTTTCATTCTACAAATTCAAGGCACCAATCTTGTGTATGGACTTCAATGCTACCTATATAATTCACTTAGGGCTATACATATAATGGATTAGGAATGATGAAGGATGTCATCTTTCATTCTACAAATTCAAAACACTAATATTGTGTATGGACTTCATCACTACCTATGTAATTCACCTAAGGCTACACATATAATGGATTAAGAAAGATGACGGATTTGTTATGTATTGTGTTACAAAACTCAACACATAACTCAAGAGTTTCAAATATTTACCACTTTACAATCAAACTCAATAGACAGAAGAAAGGATTCAAGCCTAAGAAAAACCTCCCTTAAAAATAAAAAGCACGGTGCTCATTATAACTTGGCATTAAGAGGCAAATAAATTTATTAATTCTATATATGTACCTATACTATAATTATAATTAACTTTGAATCAAAGGACTAAAGTCTAAATGAATGAATAACTAGACTAAAAGGTCTATATTAGAGGCTAATTAACTTTGAATTAAAGACCAAAGGATAAATGAATAAATAGATAAGCTAAAAATGCCTAGTTTATAGGCTCATGGTTAAAAAAAAAAATCTTAGTTCAAAATCGATTACTCATAATATTTTTACACCCCACTCTAAGATGCCCGAAACATCATGGGTTGAGATATGTACAAAAAACCAAGACTTGAAGATAAAATAATACAGGAATTTTCACTCTAAGATGCCTGAAACATCTTGGGTTGAGATATGTACAAAAAACCAATCCTTGAAGACAAAATAATACAGGAATTTTCGCTCTAAGATGCTTGAAACATCATGGGTTGAGATATGTACAAAATCCGAAGCCTTGAGGACATAAGACAAAATAATACAGGAATTTGGTTTTTCATAGAGATATTATTTCCATTAAAAAAAAATACATAACATCAAAAGCACAAGAAAATACATAACATCAAAAGCACAACAATTGTACGACTTCACCACATTACTATACTACATAACATAGACCTTACCCAAGAGTCTTTTGAAATAGTAAATGCCATAATCAATCAATCAAACTTAAGCCTAGATTACCCATATTGCTGAACACTCTTGTCAACTGAATATTGAAAAATAAATATAAACAAAACAATGCAACTGGATAACAACAATACAATAATACATCACTTCCTTTACTCAAACTTAGCAAAATAAAAGGGACTATCCATCTCATAAACGTAATCTCCCATCGACAATACATCAAAACTACAAAATAGGATTACAACCAACTAAATAAAAAATTCTCCAAATCCATATAACACGTTAATAGTTTGTAGCATCTAATTCTAACATATCTCCAAGAGACGTCAACAAAATTCAAACCTCAACAAAATTCAAAAGTATGTAATCGTGAGCATTAGATCTAAACTATAGATATAAACTATTCTACATATTTACTTCCAAAACTAAATATGTTCTTTGATTTCTGTTCCACTCTTTTGTTATTTCACTGATCATTGTTCTAGTCATTTTTTGCAACTTCTTCAACTTTCCCCCCAGGAGTATTCTCTTTGTTACAATCAAACTCGCTGGGCTCTGCAATAGCCTTACTGTCATCATTTTCTGCCTTAACGCCTACTCCATCATCTTTAACCTCCAAAGAAGTTATTTCTTCTTCACCTCCTTGCTTTGCATCATCCTTGGACAACACCACCAGCTTAGAATTCTTTGGTTCCTACCCATCCACATTGGTACATTTCCTACTCTAATCACTATTAACCTCTAAAGGGGCTGCAGAATTTCCAAGTTTTTTTAGCTAGGCAACATGTTTCTTACCAGAAAGATGTGAATCAAGTACAACCTGACTGTTAAACTCTTTGTTACATATCTTACATTCAAAGCTTAAAACTGGCAACTTTTGACGTTTTTGGGATGAGATGCTTCCTTCTTTGTTCATCTCCAACTGTTATTTTCTTTTTCCAGAATTGTTGTCCATCCCTTTAACCTTGTCATGCTGCTCTATTTGAGGTTTCTGCTGAATTCCTAACAGCAACTGGTGCTTTTCTCTCAACCTATGCTCTCCATAAAGAGCTTACATGGTTTTACAGTCAACCTCACAAAGAGAACACCATACCAATAATTGTAGTGACTTCTTTCCATCTGTTGAGGCGTCTTCTAGTTTTTTCAACATAGACCAGTGTTTCTTGCCAAATGCATGACATTTGTGAAGAAATTCTTTGGTAAGACAGTCAACATTACAAAGTGAGCACCACCCAAGTAGTTCCGGAATCTTTACAGCTCATTGGTTATCTTTTGTCTTATTCCCTTCATCCTGCAAAACCTGAAACACCATACTATAGATTGTTACATATCCCCACCAATTTGTTTTGTGTTATTAGAATTACATCTACATTGAATTTATGGGCAGTCTATTCGATATAATTAAAAAAAATACTAATAACAATCTACTCTAAATTAAAATACCAAAAAAAATCTATAAAGAATATCAAACATGTCCATATACATACAATATGAAACAAATTCTTATAAGAAAGAATATATATATACATGATTATATATAGATTACATGATTATATACATATTTCAGCTTATAACTATTTTGACTTGGGATTTGTTAAATGTTTATATCAATTTACATTTCGATTTATATTTATCTTTTTTATCAAAATTTAAAAGAGAACAAATAGATCTTATTTAGGCAGCTGATAACAAGCCTGCTAACGGTTGTTAGATGTCCATACTCTCAATTTCAAAGGAGCTATAATGGCAGCAGACCCCTGTGAATATTAAGAAGTAAATAGCTAAGGCCGAGACTTGGATCAAATAGAACAGGACTACACACATGATTAAAAAATTGAAGAGGAAATGCACCTTTGGATACAGACGTGGGCTCTTTTCATACAAAAGATATCAAATACTAAAAGACAGTCATCCTTTATTGGAAAATGAAAGCAATTCAGGAATTGTTGCTGCAATTGGATGAGACCTAGGACCAAATCAAGAAGATGGATGGGATCAAATCAAGAAGATGGACATGAAGCTAAATGTGTTGTGCTCCTCAAACCCAGCATAGACTTAGAATTTGATGCAGCTGAACATAAACTTGCTAAGGGTCGGTAGGTGCCTAGATTTTCTGCAGCCTAATAAGTTTCCTTCAAGAGAAAACAGTTAAACAATGTAAATTTGCTATTATGTTGAATATAATACCATCTAGCTCACCTAAAAAGTATTAAAATTAAATTGATTGATAAAACACTAATAAATTTATATCTCAATTTCTTCTTCTTTATAATCTCTCTGAATAATTAAAAAAATTTGAATTCATAAAAATAAATATCCCTTGATTTATTTTTATCACCATTATACAATCTGATAAAGCCGATACTTAGTTTACCAGTTGCAGTTGGCATTCTAAGAGTGGGCATGGGTGTTGTTTTTGTTTCAAAAATATAGTAAAACATTAAAAGAACTTTCACAACCAACAAAATGTTTAGTTGCCTATCCTCGTATGTACATTCGAGTTAGAATATATAAAATGTACTAGTTAACCTAATAATATATATAGAAATCACCTCTTTTTCTGGACCAACTTGTTTATGCTCTGAACGGGCTGGTACACTGCTAGCTGGTACACTGGAACTGTCATCATCACGCTCTAAGAGTTTCCCATCTTTTTCCAGAGCTTGGGTGATCCTTTGTAGTTGTTCCTCCATGTGTGCAGTAGAGGAGGTTGTTTCATCATTGTTTCTTGTAGGTATCTGCTGCAAATTACTCCAAATTGTTCCAAAATGTTACAAGTGAAGGGAAAAACACACTGCAATAGTCAATTTTAAAATTAACTGCGCAGTACACAAACTTTTCTTTCGCCACGGACTTTGACGGAAACTCCAATTTTTACTTCGCGAATGACTTTCACTTCTGCGAGCATTTACTTTGCGAGGATTAACTTTTGCGGAACTTTACTTTGCCACAACATTTGATATTGCACCAAATTTACTTCGCACAATATGCGATATGCATAACCTTGCGATATGTTACTGAAATTATAAAATTGAAGATATTTTTACTCCGCGTAACTTCGTAACTTCGCGGCAGACTTGTTGACATCAACAAACCTATTCTTAAGCAAATATTTTAATAAAATATTTCTTGTTAAAACATAAGAACTGCAACATGAAGAATATGTCGGAGTTACTTCACGTTAAAACAAAAAACTTTACCGCCGTGATATATGAAAATATTGATATCTTTTATAGACAGTAAATGTAAACAACATTTACACAAGTGAGTATGAAGAAGATGTGCCACATGTAATAACCACCATTCTTGAGAATGAACAAAAAAAAAACTATTGACTTATATATTACTGCAGTAAAACAAGTAACATTGCCGCAATACAGAGAGATGGTAAATGCTTCAATCTTTCACCATTTTACGCAGAGCTTGGGATCCTCATACATTTCACGATGAACTTCTTCTTCTTCTTTCACTTCTACATCTCTTACTAATCTACTGATATTGATATACATTTATACATAAACTTGGGATGGAAGCTATTGAACTTCATTAAAGACTGTAATAACTTTCTACCTAAGAAATTCAACTTGCGGAATACAAACGCGGTTGATTAAATACTAGGAAGTGTGCACAATGCCTTCTCACATCTTTGAGATACAACGGACTCACAAAACGTCTAACGGGGTGACTAACAGAGCCGATGTGAACTAGATGCGCATTCAACTCGTAAGTACATTTATCCAACACTCCCCCTTATTTATGAGTTGATGACAAAATTTTACAAAATGATTCAGAGCTGAAACATGCTCTGTACATGAAAAAGTTCATTGTGCAGAACTTGTCACTCCTAAACAACTTCGCAGATATTGGAATGTGTCCCTCGCTAATGGTTTTGTGAATATGTCTGCTACCTAATATTCAAACCTGCAAAATTCTAAACAGATTTCCTTGTTATTTATCAATTCTATGAGGAAATGATACCTTATGTCGATGTGCTTGGTTCTCTCGTGGTACACATGATTCTTTGACAATGCGATAGCTGAATTGTTGTCATAGTAAATGACTGTGGGTTCCTGCTGGTTCTGCGACAGATCACTTAACATCCTCCGCATCCAAACGGCTTGACAAGCAGTGCTTGTAACTACGACATACTCTGCTTCTGCTGGAGAAAGAGTTACAATCGATTGCTTCTTTGAAGCCCATGATACAACACCTATTCCTACATGAAATGTATTGCTAGATGTGCTTTTTCTGTCATCTACGCTACCCTCCATTGTCGCTGTCTGTGTACCCAATGAGTTTGAAACTTTCTGAGGTTGAATACAAAATACCGAAGTCTTTTGTTCCACTTACATACCTCATAATTCTTTTACTTACTTGCCAATGCGATTATTTTGGTGTCTCCATGAATATTGAGATTAAACTGACTCCATACATGATATATGGCCTTGTTGCTGTAAGATACATAAGGCTGCCAACAAGCCTTTTAAACAGCGTAGGATCTACATTGGATCCGTCATCATCCTTGCTCAATTTCAAACCTGTTATCACTCGTGTTGGTGCTATCTTGCAATTTATCATCATAAATCTATTTAAGACAACACTTCCATACTTGGACTGAGATAAAAATATCCCATTTTCAGTCTGATGAACTTCAATACCCAGAAAGTACTTCATATACCCCAAATTAGTCATTTCAAATTCACTTTCCATGACTGTTTTAAATTCTTCTATGCCGAAATCACCAGTAAATATTAAGTCATCTACATACAAGCAAACGATTAGCTTATTACCTTTCTTGTTTATTTTTGTGTACAGAATTGACTCACATTCACTTCTGTGAAATCCATTCTGAATGAGGTAAGATTTAATGCGACTGTACCAAGCTCGTGGAGCTTGGTTCAAACCATAGAGTGCCTTTTTTCAGTCTATATACTCTATGTACTTGTCCTGGAACTTCATAGCCTTGTGGTTGCTCCACGTATACTTCTTCCTCCAAATAACCGTTTAAAAACGTAGACTTGACATCCATTTGGTAAACAGACCATTTCTTTTGTGCTGCGATGGCCAGAACTATTCTGATAGTGTCCATTTGCGCTATAGGTGCAAAAGTTTCATTGAAGTCTATGCCAAGCTGCTGTGTGAATCCTCTTGCTACCAATCTCGCCTTGTGCTTCTACACATTTCCTTCAGCATCTTGCTTGGTCTTATAAATCCATTTGATGCTTATCACATCCTTGTCAATAGGAACTTCGACTAATTCTCATGTTTGATTTTTCTCAATGCATTCTATTTCTTCATCCATGGCTTGTGCCCAGACTTCATCTTCAACTACTTCTTCATATGTTAGCGGATCATTAATTTGAGAAAATAATGCAAAACATGAGAATGAATTATGTGTACCAATCTCATATATCTCATGCAGACTTCTTGTTCTTGGCGGAGTTGCTGGTGTCGAACTGCGCAAACTGCTTGATGGAGTTTGCTGCGCACTTGTTGTGCTTGTCGGAGTTGCTTGACTCCTGCGACAGATGTTGCGGTACCTTGTGCTGAAACATGTCACGCTGACCTGGGAATAGATGGAGCTATGATATTCTAGTTTATATGCGGTTTCTCAGACGCATCTTCTGCGATGTCATTATGTTCGATATGCAACACGATTTTAACATTCTTCTCTACGATTCCATCCCATGCTTCATTTTCAACAAACTGAGCATCGCAACTGATGATAACTTTTCTTGCAATAGGATCATATAGCTTGTATGCTTTTGTGTCTTCAGAATAACCAATAAAAATGCATTTTGTCCTTTATTGTCTAATTTCCTTCTTAAATCATCTGGAACATGTGTGTATGCTACACAACCAAAAACTTTTAGATGCGAAACACTATGTTTCATACCTGTCCATGCTTCTTGCAGAACTTTGTTCTTCACACACTTTGTTGGACATCGATTCATGATGTATACCGCAGTTGCGACCTCCTCAGCCCAATATTCATTCGACAGATGTGCACCTACCAACATACTGTGTGCCATCTCTATAATGGTTCTATTTTTCCTCTCTGCGATGCCATTCTGCTGCGGTGTATACCGCACAGTAAACTGCCTGTGTATGCCATGATTTTTACAAAATTTTAAGAAATCATTTGAAGCATACTCACCACCTCTGTATGTTCTAAATATCTTGATGCCGTAACCACTATGCTTCTCCACAAGTGCCTTGTACTGCTGAAAACAACCAAACGCATCAGATTTGTGTTTAAGAAAATTGAACCAAGTTTTTCTTGTGAAATCATCAATAAATGTGAGAAGATAAGTGCATCCTCCCATGGACGGTGTTTGCATCAGTCCACAAATATATGAGTGCACAATTTCAAGTGGTGTGCGGGCTCTGTATGACTTTCCAACTGGAAAAGTCTCTCTATGCTGCTTTCCAAAGATACAGCCTTCAAAAATTCTCTCTGGCTTTTCAATCAATGGAAATCCTTTCACCATGTTCTTCATGTGCAGTAGCTTCAGCCCACCAAAGTTCAGATGTTCAAATCTGAAATGCCATAACTAGGATTCATCCTTCATTTCTGTTTGAAACTCAACTTGCATTTCGCTGTCTTTTTCATCCTTGTCACTGCGAACTTCTGCTCCTTTGCTTTCTGCTTTGAACGCAGTTCCAGAATTTTTATTTTGTCTTATATGAAAAACTTCAGTTGTTTTACCTTTGATGATTGGTGTTATCCTCAAAGGAAACAAGCGATTTCTTGTCATCTGCACTTCAGTTATTAATTTATTGCTTGGATATTTGTGTTTGATCAAACAACGCTTTCCTATCATATGGATTCTATAACCTTTTTCCATCAGTTGTCCAGTGCTCATCAAATTATGCTTCAAACCTTGAACATAATAAACATCAGACATATATTTCTGCTCCCCCTGTTTGGTTAGAATATCAACAGTACCCTTACCCAAAACAGTGACTTGAAAATTATTTCCAAGTGTGACATCAGTTTGGACTGATTTATCTAGACTACAAAACAGATTTAAATTACCAGTCATATGATTGCTACAGCCCAAGTCTAAATACCATATGTCATTTGGACTTTCTTGGACAACATTGCATTCTAGTGGGGATGCGCATGCTAAGAATAGTGAGCTGTTCGTAGTGCAGTTGTTGCTTGACTGCAATTGGCCTTGCTTTCCCTGGTCATACTGCTTCTTCCTACATTCATATGCGAAGTGTCCATACCTCTTACAGTATCGACATTGAATTTTTTATTTATCATATCTTTGTCCACTTGATTGACTGGGGATCTGATCCTGATCTCTACCAGCGACGTGTGCAGGGCTGCTGCTGTGACCTCCTCTCAAATAACTTTGTCCTCTGCCTTTAGAGCTTGATCTTCCTCTGCCTCTACCATGACTTATGGATGACTATGTTGCGAATGCACCTTCCAACGATGTGTCTGAACCACTGATTTTATTTTCATGATTGAGTAATGAGGCTTGCAACTCTTCAATAGTAAATGTGGACAAATCTTTATTTTCCTCCAAGGTTACAACCAAAGATTCAAATTTCTTTGGAATAACTCTAAGAACTTTTTCAACAACCCTTTGGTCACCTAGAGTTTCTCCATGAGACTTTATTTGATTAACCAGACCAATTACATGAGTATAGAATGAGTCTACTAACTCTGTATTTTTCATTGACAGAGATTCGAAATCTCTTCTAAGAATTTGAATTTTGGTGGTCTTTACCTTGTTCAAGCCTTGATAGGCAGTTTCCAGTGTGTCCTATGCTTCCTTAGCTGACTTCGCTGCTGCTACTCTTGGGAGTATTGATTCATGTGTCGCTTGATGTATGTAGAACATCGCATTTCCGTCTTTCTTCCTCTGTTCCTTCAGAACATCTTTCTTAGCTTGTGTGAGATTGTTATATGCTACTAGATCTGTTGGTTCTACATAACCACTCTAAACTATTTCCGATACATCTTGACCTCTGAACAAAATTTTCATAGTTAGCGACCAATATTCATAATTTTTACCAGAAAATATTGGAGTTTGCAAATTACCAGAAGTGGAAGCCATCGCTTTTCCCTTTTAGATAGAATTCTTACTTGTCATAAACCAGGCTCTGATACCAGATGAAGGGAAAAACACAGCAACAGTCAATTTTAAAATTAGCTGTGCAATACACAAACTTTTCTTTCACTGCGGACTTTGACAGAAACTCCAATTTTGACTTTGCGAATGACTTTCACTTCTGCGAGCATTTACTTTGTGAGGATTAACTTTTGCGGAACTTTACTTCGCCACAACATTTGATATTGCACCAAATTTACTTCATAGTAAATTGACTTCGCACATTGTGCGATATGCTTAACCTTATGCGATATGCGATATGTGATATGCATAACCTTGCGATATGCAATACATTGCAGAAATTATAAACTTGAAAATATTTTTACTCCGCATAACTTCGTAACTTCATGGCAGACTTGTTGACATCGACAAACCTATTCTTAAGCAAATATTTTAATAAAATATTTCTTGTTTAAACATAAGAACCGCAACATGAAGAATATGTCGGAGTTACTTCCCGTTAAAACAAAAAACTTTACCGCCGTGATACATGAAAATCTTGATATCTTTTACAGACAGTAAATGTAAACAACATTTACACAAGTGAGTATGAAGAAGATGTGCGACATGTAATAACCACCATTCTTGAGAATGAACAGAAAATAACTATTGACTTATATATTAACGCAGTAAAACAAGTAACATTTCCGCAATACAGAGAGATGGTAAATACTTCAATCTTTCACCATTTTACACAGAGCTTGGGCTCCTCATACATTTCACGATGAACTTCTTCTTCTTCTTTCACTTCTACATCTCTTACTAATCTACTAAGATTTATTTACATTTATACATAAACTTGGGATCACTTCGCCTCGAAGCTATTGAACTTCATTAAAGACTGTAATAACTTTCTACCTAAGAAATTCAACTTGCAGAATACAAACATGGTTGACTAAATACTACGAAGTGTGCACGATTCCTTCTGACAGATTAACAGACTATCTGACATCTCTACGATACATCGGACTGACAAAACATCTAACGGGGTGACTGACAGAGCCGGCGCGAACTAGATGTGCATTCAATTCGTAAGTACATTTCTCCAACAACAAGTGACTCTATATATAACAAAAACAAATGAATACAAATAGTTGTATTGTACTTCAAGAATCCAAGCCTACAGACATTTTAAAATCAAGATTAATTCATAAAATTGTTTAGTTGAAAATTATTAACTGTAATGATAATGATAATTTAATTTTAAAATCAAGATTAAGTCACAACAATTATGGTTAATTTCGACTTTGGGTTCAATATTCCTTAAGCTTGAGTTAGTTGGGAAGAAACACCCAAAATCCAACTAGTTGAGGGTTGGTGTGGCCCAGGTGCAATTTTCAGGTGACTTAATACCCCTAGGTAATGATTTCTTAAACCAAAATCCACTCCCCCAACTCTATCCATCAATGAATCTATTTCCTAGGAATCATAAGGAAGGTCACACCCTGCAAGTTGGCCAACAAGTCGGGAGAAGTCCAAAAGATATTGATTATAGACAAAAGATGTTGGAAGAGATGATAAATCTGATCCAACTCAAGAAAATTTTGCCCCCATAAGTAGATTTAATTCAAAGAGAATGGGAAGGAAAGCCGAATGGATAGTAACAGAAACTACCAACCACGCTAGTTAGTCATAAAGCAATAGAGAACGTGAAATCATAAAATCAAGATTTAGTCATAAAAAAATTATTTGTGAAATCATAACATAACATTCTATACAACCATTTGACTGTATAATTTGTAAAGATGTACATAAAATCTACAGAATAATTATAAATAAGATCAATGGGAGAATACCATTGTATCAAGATTCAAAATGACTATGAGTAGAGGCCTAAGTTATTAAACAAATCCAAAAAAAAAATTAACTCATTACCATATGAAAATAAAAAGGGATCGGATAAAATAAGAACCCGTCGTTGATGTGATTGATGTTGATGAACTGCAGCACGAGAAGAAAATAGATCTTGATCTCTTGGAGCATGAGAAGAAATTCGATCTTTATTTCTTGGAGCAAGTTCCCATTGGAGGTCTCTCATTATTAGTTGTCTTCTCACCGCATCTTAGTGATCTCTAGGTTCTGTAATTGGATTCCAAAGGGACACTCCAATGTGTTCTCTGTGATACTCCCTCATGTATCTACCCCCGGGATCTCTAAACTGATAGGAAGACATTATTGGCCTTTCCCCCATATCACCAAAATGTGTGCCTGACATGTGAGTGCCAAGAGGCTCAAAGTGGTCTCGTGGAAGAGTTATAGATGGTAAAGGAGAAGTTGCAGGAGTATATGATGACAGTGATAAGTAACTCTGGTTTGAAGGAAAACTAGATAAAGGTGGTCTCTAACATCCTCCTTCTTTTGTTGGAGCGCCAACATGACCATATCTGTTGTAGTCCATTTGGGATGGTTTGGACTGCTATTTGCTTGGCTAGGTTATTCAGGTTGCTCACATATTAAATTCTAAACAAACACTTAGTGAGTTTGTCTTTTCTTTGAACTATTTTCCTTACTGGATCTCTATTCTTATATAGTAATATTCTTTATCATATCACATAACGAGAAAAATAAAGTGAAAAAACAAAAAATAAAAATGGGTGGTTTCGTAAAATGATAAATTTAATATGCGTAAGTTAATAAGTAGCCAAACTCATATATCGCATAACGAGAATAACACAGTTAATAAAAATGGGTCGTTTGGTAAAACGATCAATTTAATATGAGTAAGTTAATAAGTGGACAAACACATATTTTGTGGGAAGGTATAACCTGTTTTGAAAACTTTGTCCTTATAGATGAAAAAGTCCAAAATCTAGAATTTTTTAGACAACTCCATTTCAAAAAGATCCACATCCTCTCAATTTTAATAATGTGAATCAAGTTTTATATGGTCTAGAAAAAAAAGGATTATGCTCGAAAAGTGGAGTTTGTCCACTTCTTAACTTCAATTTAATATATGATAGTTAAGATTAAATATTCAGGGTCCCTCCACTCTCTTGATCACCTTGGGATTAGATATCCCCTTAGGGTTAGTCTTAGGCTTGCTTCGTCCACTCTCTTGATCATCATGGGATTAGATCCCCCTAGGATTAGGCTTGCTCCATCCACTCTCTTGATCACCTTGGGATTAGATCCCCTTAGGGTTAGGCTTGTTCTGTAACAAATGGTCCACGTCATTTACCATTCATGAATCAATGGTTTACCATCCATGAATCAAGGAATTAGTGGCAAGGTCCATGAATCATGGGAAAGTAATAGGGTTTCTGATTAAAAAAAAGAGTTATTGGGAATGATGAAATTTGACTATACAATGTTCCTTAAATAATGAGTGCTTTGGTAGAATTACTAATTTAATAGGAGTAAGTTAATAAGTGGACAAACTCTTATTTTACAGAAGGTATAATCCATTTTGGGAACTTTGAGCATGAAACTTTGTCCTTAAAGGTATTTGTCCATTCGAACAAAGAAACATTTTATGTGGCATAGAGTACCAGCCTAGATCCAAATCCTAAGGATCTATCAAGCACTGAGAGGGATAAAATCTCCTGAGGTGCAAACCTCTCCTCGAAAATCTCCTTGAGTGCAATACCTGAGAAGAGGTTTGCACCTCGGGAGATTTGATCACTCTCGGTGCTTGATAGAGCCTTAGGATTTGGATCCAGGCTAGTTTCAGTCATGGGCAGTGACACAAAACTGGAGTTTGATCAACATTTTAAGGAATAGATTAAGTTGAAAACACAAATACATTTACAAGGATTATCATAATGTAAGTAACAAGTATTAAGGATTGAATAAATTCTTAAACTGGAAAATAGAGACAATAATTTTGTACGGATTAAATAAATTAAAATATGGTTCACATTGTGATCATTCTCAATCTATGTTCTTCATCTTTTCTTATCTTCACACCTGGTATTTTTGACATCTTCTCATATCGATCATATGAGAATGGAGGTTGAAATCGTAGACCTGCCAAATCTTTAACTCGAGATATTGCTGTAAATGTATCATAGACCTGCCTCTCTTGCTTTCCAATACTAATAGTAGATTTCTCCAATGTCAATCCTTGTGACTTATGGATTGTTAAACCCGAAGCGAGGTTCAATGGAAGTTGTTTTTTGTTACCTCTTTCGATAGGTGTAATAGGAACAACTTGAGGAAACGATTCATCCCATGGCCCCCCCACATAATTATAAAATTTTATTCAAACATACGTGGGTGGTTCTAGAGGCAAACTTTCAGGGTTATATACATTTGTTGTATAAATCCAAGAACACCATTGACAAGTCTTGCATCAGTCCAGAGGTTTGATGTGAGCATTACCCTTGCTCCTATGGCTATAATTAATTCAAGTTCCAACCCTTCTTCATTTCCTTCTATACAATAGTTGTTTCTTATAGATGTAGCAATACTGGTCGCAATGGGATAGTTTATGCTTCTTATTAAATGCTTGTTATGACAGTTTACATCATCATTTGTTGCAAACAAATGTATCGCCTTATCGAAGGAATTTTTCATTGTAGCATGTAAGGAAGTATCTGTACGAGTCATCAGTAATTTCGAATCCTCTATTGTTGGAATTGCATCACTAATATTCATTAACACGTTAGGAAAATATATTTGCTCATTGCTTTGTCCATTTTGTCGAAACACGGTATCGAGGGCCACAACTGTTGTGAATGTGTTCCAGAATTCTTTTGCAATACCTTCTAATGCATATACAGGCTTATCCATGACAGGTGGAAATTGTCCCAAATCACCGACCACTATAATTGATCGTCCACCAAAAGGTATATTAACGTATTCTGGGAAATCTTGGTGAAGTCTTGAATCTATTTTGATTAATAGATTTTTTCCAATAAAACTCATTTCATTGATCGAACTATATTTAACATTCCTCAACTCTTCTTGTAAGTTAATTAAAGTCGGTCCTCGTAAAGGATTGATTTCTTTGATCAATATATGAAGTGCAGAATGAACTGTTCTTGTGGATATGTTGAAAGCTGCCACACCTGTAGGAGACAGAAGAAGTAATGGACTTTTCCCTGGATAAGATAGATTTTCAAGTGTACTTTTAATGGCTCCAATCAAATATGAATTTCCGGTTCGTGCAGTTCCTTGGATTATCATGCGTAGTGGATCAACACCCGTTCTATTATGCTCAAGGATAACATTGTATGCTATTCTTTGCTTATCCCCCAAACTATCAATTGAGTAAGACTTTGCATGTTGATTAGTAGAAATCGTTTTCAATTTTCGCATATCAGAGATGAAATGAATTGTACGACTGGAGGTCTCTTCATCTACAAAAGCAGTGTTCCAATCATGCATACGATCAAGATCCCTATGTCCAAGCATCTCAAACTCATTATAATTTATAAATTGACTTTTATATAATCCACATATGATCTCCAATTCATGATTCCTAGAATCTCTTTGTGGAATTGGATGTTCTTCTTCTTCGTTGGATTCAACTCGAGCATCTATAGGCATAGGTTGGCGATCAACATGCCAAGGTACATATTGCAAATTTTTCCAATTCTATACTATTTCATCAGATGTGTGGCCTATATCTCTTCGAAAGTCATGAAATGTCTTGTACAAAACCAACTCAGACCAACAGAATTGGACAAACTTCTCATCTTTTCAATTAGGAATAGAGTTAAATCTAGGAAACACACGTACAATAGATGCATTACTTCATGGTAACCATTTTTCCACCCCATCGACGTTTGTCATATGACCAATATTTTACAACATCTATCAATTTAAGTTGCTCCATATTCTCTGGTCGCTTAATATATGCATTAATCAGAGAATTATCATTGTCGGCATTATATGTTTCAACTTGTACTTGTTTGAAAACCTTCATACCGATATTTAGAACCACAAAATGATGGCTACATTCTGAAGGACGAAGCTCTAGAAGCATATGGCATGTCTCCTGTGCACCAATGTCCCTATCCACAATGGATTCACACAACAAACTTTTATCTGCATGTGTTGTTGGTTCGTTTGGATTCTGGATAGAAGAGACTCGCATCAACATATTGTGGAATGTTTTAGATCCCTTTTCTGATTGGGCAACATATTTTCTATGTAATTAGTAACAACGCGCTTGGAAAGTACAGGATGCCAATCTATATTATCCCTCCACATCATCAGTGTTTCACGATTGTGTGTTATGACTCTGTCATCATTTCTTCTAGGTTCATACTTTTTTTCTCCTTGTTCATCAATGTAAAGTTTTGACTGCTCACATAGATCCCATGGTGCGTGGTACCGACATACCAATTTTCCTCCCTTCTTTCGAAGACAACTTCTCTCATTGCAGGTAATATGACACTCAACACAGTTAAGAATTTCTTCATAATCAGTCACTGGATCAGATTGAAATATTTGTTTTGTTCCTTTTACACATGGATGATCATCTACATTATATCCAATTTGAATCTTTCATTGATGTCCCTCACATGGATTTATTGCATGCACACATTTGTCGAAACACGTTTTTGTAAATATAACTTCTCTAGGATCATACCAATTCAGAGTGTCCATGTTGGGAGCATTTTTTAACCGAAGAAACCCATGGACATGAGGAGATCCACGATGTTTCCATTCGTAGCGACTCCAATAATCTGTGGCTTGATAAAAATGTTCGAAAACCTCTTCTCGAAACATTGTATGTCTCAAGTGCATATAATGTGCCACGATGTGCGGATTATCAATTACATTTTGACGTCGCCATTTTCTCGCCTCACATGGATCTCTAGGACTTGTGCTTGGCATTAATTTATGCAAATCAGGCCACTGCATATCCACTGCACTTAGTGTGAAAAATATTGTAGGAAAAACTATCTGTTGAATCAAGTCAGATAACTCTTGGAGACACTTGCTCCAATATGCACGTGTGCCTCTTAATACCGTTCCAAATCTCATTAATATTTCTCCCAATATTGAACCTGGAAGATTTTTTAAATGTTGTCATAACTCTTCCATTGTTGTGGGTAGTTCACTAATATTTTTTTCACAAAAACTGTCGAGGAATCTTGAGCACGATGTCTCATTATGATATTTAGTAAAAAATATCTAAAGCAAGGGTGCCTTCCAAATATGTTATCATGATATCTGAGAAGATGTTTTGCATACTCATGTAGATGGACATTTCACATTCGAGGTTGTAACCAATCAACTTCTCCTTTAGGGAACAATGCTGGAAATGCCATATCAAATAATCCAACAGTGTTATACTCGTTAATCGGAGATGAGTTAATGCCAGGCCAGTTAAGCACTTCAGTCAATTCATCATTTGCATTATTTTCATCCAGATTAGGATTATTTGCCCATGCTCTAATAATTTCTATCTCTCATGGTGCACTTGGAAGCCTTGATGCAAAAGAAGTTGTTTATAAACCATCTAACATGTCATCAACTCCTGGTATCCCTTCCAACAATGCAAATTCCGTGTCGTGGTCAATATCGGGAAAAGTAACAAAATTAAGCATATGTGAGATATCTATGGCATTTTTAGGTAACTCTTCTACTACGTCATAATCAACTCGAAATCTCAATAATATGGATCATTTTGAATCTTATGTAATAATGCATCCATAACTTTTTGTTTTCTAACGGTGAAATCATAATTGGATCCTTGTCGTCCTTTTTTCCGCACAAAAAACATTAAGTCCAAGTTTTTAATATGTCATGGCAATGTCTTAGCAACATATTTTATCTCTTGCGGAAAACTAATGGTGTGTCCTCGATATTTGTATTTTCCACCTATTGAATGCATCACCTACAAAATTGGACTTGAACGTGCTATCAACATCTCTTCAACTTGTGTGAGATCTTCAAGGACATGCGGTTGAGATCCTGGATCCATGTGGTTCATAGCTGAGAATCTGTGATTAGATCTCTCTCTCAAACATCGCACGCAGATTGGACCTGTAATTGTATTACAAATTTGGATTCCAACATATGACTCCAAGCAGACATGACGCATTCCCACTTTTGCTAATTGATCAACTCGTTCATGAAAATTGCGATGTATAGTATACATATCTTCAGATGGTACCGATATATTATCGTCAATTTCAATCTCTTTATCTCGGACCATTACACGTTGAGCATCTTTGGCCATTACTCGTTGAACATATCCCACAGTTGGTTCTACGGGTAGATTGGTTGAATATTGTCTTTGTCGTTGCGCAAATTGATTTCTTTGTTCTTCCACCTGCTTCAACTTTCTTTCTCGATACGTTCTTTGTCAATCAAGGTTTCATTTTCTTCATTACTCTGCTATAATTTCACCAAACTTTCTTTTCCGAAGTTCTTTTTGTTGTTCAATGTTTTTTTTTTCGTTCTTCTCGTTCTTTTGCTGTCATTTTATTGAGATATCGTTTAAACTCTCCTTCTCGTTCTTTTGGTGTCATTTCTTTAGATGATACCGCGATATTAGCATCCATCTGAATCGCCATATCATGTTCTACATTCTGATTTATTTGTTGTTCTGCAAATTGATTTCCTTGTTCTTCCAGATGCTTCAACTTTTTCTCTTGATTCGCTCTTTGTCGTTCAACGTTTTGTTTTTTTTGTTCCTTCTGTTGTAAAGTTGTCTAACTTTCTTTTTCGATATTCTTTCTGTCGATCTGCATTTCATTTTCATCCTTCTTCTCGTTCTTCTGCTGTCATTTCATACACCTTTCATCTCACGTCTTCTCCTTTTTGTTTCAAGTCTTCTTGACGTTCTTTTGCTGCCATTTCTTTAGATGGTACTGCGATATTAGCATTCATCTCAATCGCCATATCATGTTCTACAAATTGATTTCCTTGTTCTTCTAGATGCTTCAATTTTTTCTCTCGAATCGCTCTTTATCGTTCAACATTTTTTTTTTGTTCCTCCTTTTCTTCTGCTGTCAGTTTGTCTAACTTTCTTTTTCAATATTCTTTCTGTCGATCTGCGTTTCGTTTTCTTCATTCTTCTTGTTCTTCTGCTATCATTTCAAACACCTTTCATCTCACGTCTTTTGCTTTTTGTTTCAAGTGTTCTTGTCATTATTTTGTTGTAATTTCGTTAGATTTTTGTTCTTCTTTTGTTTGTCTCATAGCTTCTTCTGCATGCAGATCTTCCATTTCTAGTGTTGAATCTATATAAAAAATGTCAACGATTAACATATACCCTAAAAATAATGCATATTTGTAATCATCAATGAAATCATTGCTTGACACTGAAATATATGCAATTTAAAAAAAATAATACACTGAAATCTATGAAAAGTGTAAATTTCAATATAGTTTAAAAAATAATACATTGAAATCTATGCAAGTGTAAAATTCAATATAGTTTAAAAAATAATAGACTGAAATCTATGCAAGTGTAAAATTCAATATAGTTTAAAAATTCAATATATTTTCCAAAAATATAAGTGGTTTGGGAGGATGGAACATTGGACCTCACACCCATTATCCCCACAGCCTTAACAATATACCACATGTAGTTCTTATTATAAATAGTATAAAAATTCTATATAAACTTGAAAATGGGGGACGCATGGATCAATAGGATTTGACATCGTGACCTACCTATGACCACCACAATGTGTTACCAATGGGATACACCCAAGATGCATTAATTTTAGTGTAAAACTAAATATATATATTAAATCTAACTAAATTTAATAAATATATATTATAATTTTAAATTTAATAGATATTTATTTTTAAATCTAAATCTAAAACTAATTATATATATTAAATCTAACTAAATTAAATGTATATATTATAATTTTAAATTTAATGTATATTTATTTTTTAATCTAACTCTAAAACTAAATTAATGTAAATTTAAATCTAAAACTAAAACTAAATTAATTTAATGTATATTTAATATTTATATATATTAAATATAACTAAATTAAATTTATATATTGTAATTTCAAATTTAAAAAATTAAACACAAAACTATATTGAAACACAAAACTATATTAAAACTTTATTCTAAAAGCTTAACATTGGTGTAGGTGAATGGTGAATGGTCAGGGCGGGCAGCGACGGCTAGAGGGGAGGAGGATGGCGGTGGGAGGGGAGGAGAATGGTGCAGGCGTGAGGGGAGGAGGATGGATGGCAGCGTGAGGGGAGGAGGATGGCGTGAGGAGGAGGAGGATGGCAGCGGGAGGGGAGGAGGATGGCGGGATGATGGACGACGGTGAATGTTGCAGGGGACGCGAGGGGATGGAGGCAGCGTGCATGGAGGAGGCAATGTGCAGAAGGGAGGGCGGAGGGAGATGCCCAGGGAGGAAGGAGGCAACATGGAGGGGACGCAAGGGGATGGATGGGGAGGAGGATGGCGGGAGGGAGGATGGCAGGAGGGTGGATGGAGGGAGTGAGGGAGGATGCGAGGGGATGGAGGGAGGGAGCTACGCAGCGAGGGAGGAGGCAAATTGGAGGGAAGGAGGGAGGGAGGGTAGAGGGAGCTGCGAAGGGAGGGAGGCAGTGTGGAGCTACGTAGGGATGGAGGAGGGGAGGAGCACGGAGGGAGGATGGGGAGGCCTGCGAATGGAGGATGGACGGAGGAGGAGGTGCAGGCGAATATGGCAGCTTTCATTAGATTTCAGTGTATTAAATATTCCAATTAGATTACCTTCTCTTTGCTACTTTGATCGTTGATCCACTTCTTTTTGCCGCTTTTCTTTGGCCCTTGTTTTAGAATTTTGTTTATATTGTTTTTTGTTTATATAGGTTTTGATTTCAATCGTCCTTTTCAATCGAAAATACACGTCCTTTTCTAATGGCTGACAAAATATTAATTACTTTTTACTTTTTACGTTTTATTAGATGTAACGCTACATACACGTTACAAGATCCCCTTCACAGTATCACTTTTTACGTTTTATTAGATGTAACGCTACATGTAACTCTACACATACACGTTACAAGATCTCCCTCATATGGGAAAATTATTGGGACACATTTTCTCCAAAAATGGAGTTAAAATAGATCCTAAAAGAGTGGCCACCATAAAATTATTAGAACACCGCATAAGCAAGAAATAAGTTCAATCCTTTATTGGAAAGATAAATTTTCTTAGGAGGTTCATCCCAAATTTTGTAGAAATGATGAAAACAATAATGGACATGCTGAAAAAAGATGTTGAGATTAAGTAGACCACTGATGCCTGAAACTCCTTTAAGCAAATCAAGACTGCTTTAGGCGAAGAACCTGTTTTGATTAGTCCTGGTTATACCAAAGAATTCCTCCTATTTTCATTTTCCTCTAAGGTCAGCACTGTTGATGTCCTCTTGCAGAAGAATGATACACGACAAGAACAACATATTGCCTTTTTCAGCAAATCATTGAGAGACGATGAGTTGAAATATATTAATATGGAAAAAATGGCTTACACCTTGGTAAAGGCTCTGAAGTCATTCATAAGTTACATATTGTATTCCAAGATCATTGCTTGTACATCCTAGGGAGTACCATCAAGGATATTATCTGAAAAACCAGACAGTGAAGGAAGAAGAGGAAAGTAGATTTCCAAAATCCAAGAGTATGACATGGAAATTAAACCTACCAAGCTTGTAAAGGGTCAAGGAATAGCCAAACTTATGGTTGAATCGAGCTATCAATATTTGGAGATAAATTTCATAGACCAACTACCCAACCAGGAAGAAGAAGGTACTAAGCAAAATCTCCCTCTTAATATTTCTGAAAATTTTACTTATTCTGAATGGTATAAATATATTGTCTATTATCTTCAACATTTAACTTGTCCCCCTAATATCGACAAATCTAAAACGAGGTCTCTTAGACTTAAAGTTGTAACGTATTGCATTCTAGATGGATACTTGTTTTGGAAAGATCCTCTTGGACTTCTACCGAATTGTGTAATTGAAGAGGAAACTGAAGGTATAATAGTAGAATTTTATAAAGGTGTATGTGGAGGAAATCATGCATGGAGAGCCATCACTTATAAATTTCTTCGAGTCGGTTACCATTGGAAAAATTTGTTTTTTTATGCTAAGAAAATTGTCAGAGCCTGTACCAAATGTCAAATGTTTGCAAGAAAGCAGAAGCTCAAACCACTGCCTCTCAAACCAATCAAAGTTGAAACAAATTTCCAACAGTGGGGCCTAGATTTTATTGGAGACATAAATACGCATTCCAGTAGTCAACACAAGTGTATTCTTACTGCTACTAACTATTTCACAAAATGGGTAGAAGCAATACCAACAATAAATACTAATGATATTGTGATCAATAAATTTCTCGAAGAGAATATTCTAGGAATATTTGGCTTCCCTAGAAGGATAATTATAGATAATTTCCAATATTTTAAATCGGTCAAAGTGGATGAGTAGAAGGCTTGGTGAAAGTAAGTACTATTTATTGATTCTCGTGTGGGAGATATACATGCATGAAGATCATTGAGACAAAAAAAAATTAAGTTTTGAGGGGTTACACTTTCTAATGGAAAATGTCTCATTTCTTAACTTATCTCTTCTTTTGTATCTAGAGGATTCTACTTTTAGTTATTTTCTTTAGGTTTAATGTGAGTGAGACACCTCTGATAACAGTAATTTAGTGTAGGGTTGTGTCTACACTAGTTTAACTATTTTGCTAAGAGGTGGTTAAACTAAGATCTAAGTTCATTCATTAAACATTCATTAAGATCTAAGAACATTTCAAAATTAAAATCATGCAAGATAAGCAAACATTCAACACTAAAATGGTAGAAACTTGAATTACTTCATATTAGAACAAGGAAGAAATACATCCTTACCAATGATCTAGGTGAGAATCCTTCCTTGCCATAATTTCTCCTTCCTTCACCCTTGCTCTTGAAGAATTGGAGCTCTTTTCTTCCTTTAGAATCTCTTGAGCATTCCTTTGCTCTTTTTTTCCTCCTCTTACCATGCCCAGCATGCCTTTCTTTTATAGCATTGGGAAATGGGATTTCAAGTTACTCTTTTCAATGTGGGATAATCATTTTTTATTATTTTCTCTTAAAAAACCCACTTTCCATAGTCTATTAGGCTTTTTTCACAACTTAGCATATTTAAGTACCTTTTAATGCATTTTTGTGCATTTCTTCTCACTATCTGACTGTTAGAGCTTTGGTTTGAGCTTTTGGTGAGCAGTTCAATCACTGAACTTTGTTTCTATTAATCTCTTTCATTCTTTACTCAATCTTTCTAGTTATAGAAGTAATGATCAGATCGGAGAGGATTGTTCTCTCTAGTACTTGCTTTGTCTTCATGTTGCGGGCGAATGGTAAAAGTATGCTTCCACCTTCACCTGGTTAAGAGTGTTAATTTGATTGTTAACAACCTCACATCACTTGTTAGGGTTTGAGAGAAATTAATTATATTATTTTATATTATTAAAATACAATGTATAGTTTTCAGATTTGTTTTCCTAGGTCATCTTACTCCCTTAATAACACTATGGCCTCTCATACCTTTTGTCTTTTTTACTATGTGTAAGATAATTAAAAGTAGACATATTGTTTTCTTGGAAGGTTGTTCGTATTGTGCTAGATATACTATCATTGTCCATCCCTACCTAAGAGTAGATAGTGCTCTCATGGATTAGTATTCAAAATGACTTCCCATTAGCTATTGAATATGACATCTACCAAACAGAACCATTACACTATATCAAATACCAAATCATTTGTTATAGGATACATAACCATTACACTATCAAATACCAAATCATTTGCAATAGGATACATGTCTTTGTAATCCTTTTCTAAATCATGACTCATGCATCTCAAATTCTCTACCTCTTGTAAAAAACTAATGTGTAAGATAAAAATAAGAAAGTTCTATGGATTTGGCCTCAACACATGTTTTAAAAGGGCATTAAAATGGGTTCAGAAAATACAAAAATTAAAATAACATTTTAAAGAAATGGAACTCAGAAAATTCAAGCTATACATAATTTTTAGTAAAGCACACATACCTTTCTCCAACCACCATGTATTGCTTAAAACTAATAAACTAATTCTTGTGGATGCAATCAACTCAATTAAAATAGTAAAATGTATGCCATATTCATAGAGGTTATGCCATATTCAGAGCTTTCATTAAGAAGAACAATTGGAGCTTCTGCATCATCACCCTGTCCTTTCACTTATTGTGTTTTAAAAAAAAAATTGCATACTGTATATCAAAATCCGTGTGTGGAAAAAAATCCAATGTTAATATTGGATTTAGTAACCATTTACTTAGAACTATATGTAGGGCTTGTTGTTTTGAAATATATCTAGTTAGATTTTGAGGGTTTCCTCAAAGTTCAAATGAGGAAATGAATTGGAATACACATCTTTGAGCTTCATCTTCACTCTTTACATTATTTCCATAGTATTCTTCTTCATTTTTATGTTTTCTTTCATCAATATCGGTAGACGACATTCTTAAAGGGCTCACATTTTCATTTCACTTTGTGGTTCATATATAGCATCCTCAAATGTTGAGAGCTACGTCTCATTTTAAAATGTGTATTCCTTCGAACTCATTTATTCAAGTATTTTGGACCTATTTTGGGAACTGCATGCAAGGAAGTAGATCGTGCGGGGGAGCAAGCTAAAGGACCAACGTGCCAAATTTATCTTCACTATAAAGCCTTACTCTAATCTTCATTAAAATTTGGCATAAAATCTTCATTCATGTTTAACCTACCAAGTTCTTTGTGATTACAATTGCTTGAAACTAAGTTTGCAATACTTCTGGTTGGTACTTATTTCCTTCTTTTCATTCAAAGGAAGATTAATAAATGTACTTCCACATAACACAAAAACAATGTAAATCTATAACATTAAAGATTTTTATATTTTCACAAATATGAAATAAAATCAAATAAATAACCCATTTCGAATTACCCCATTTCTTATGTGATATTATCCATATTGTCATGCCCCATTTCTTATGTGATATTAGCCATATTGTCATGCATTTCAAATACAAGGAGGATACTAATCAAGATGCATAAGAGACAAGAAGAGTGAAATACGAGAAATATTTAAGAAATGCATTTCAAAGACGAGGATACTAATCAAGATGCTTAAGAGAGAAGAAGAATGAAATATGAGAAATATTTAAGAAAAAACATAAGGATTGGTAAAAACTATAAATAGAGTGAAAAATACATTAACAAACCGTGGTTGTGTTCTTAGTGGGACTCTCATTTATTGCATTTGCAATAGCGATATTCCAAATCATATCAAACTATGTGGCCTCTAACAATGACTATGATGTAATTTACTATTATAAATTTCTTATCCTTGTACTTGGAGTAAATCCATATTTATCATGGTGCAAATTGGAGAAGAAAGCAACCTATTTTGGAGTTGAATGTTGAGAGATTTGGTAAGAAATTTTTTACATTAAAAGATGATGCATTCTAGGTGCTTGGTGGTAGGAAATTAAGGCATAGCACTTAATAAGGTCACAAGTGTTACATATTTTGAAAATATCCATTATAGTACTAAAGAAAATGAGGTGTCACCATATTTTGAAAATATCCATTATAGTACTGAAGCAAATGAGGTGTCACAATGTATTATGCTTTTGTTACATTCATCCATCTTTCATTCTACAAATTCAAGGCACTAATCTTGTGTATGGACTTCAATAATGCCTATATAATTCACTTAGGGCTATACATATAATGGATTAGGAATGATGAAGGATGTCATCTTTCATTCTACAAATTCAAAACATTAATATTGTCTATGGACTTTAGCAACACCTATGTAATTCACCTAAGGCTACACATATAATGGATTAAGAAAGATGATGGATTTGTTATGTATTGTATTACAAAAATCAATACATAACTCAAGAGTTTCAAATATTTACCCCTTTACAAACAAACTCAATAGACAGAAGAAAGGATTCAAGCCTAAGCAAAACCTCCCTTAAAAATAAAAAGCAGGGTGGTCATTATAACTTGGCATTAAGAGGCAAACAAATTTATTAATTCTATATATGTACCTATACTATAATTATAATTAACTTTGAATCAAAGGACTAAAGTATAAATGAATGAATAACTAGATTAAAAGGTCTACATTATAGGCTAATTAACTTTGAATTAAAGACCAAAGGATAAATGAATAAATAGATAAGCTAAAAACGCCTAGTTTATAGACTCATGGTTTAAAAAAAAAAACTTTTATTAGTTCAAAATCAATTACTCAGAATATTTTTACACCTGGCTCTGAGATGCCTAAAACATCATGGGTTGAGATATGTACAAAAAAACCAAGCCTTGAAGACAAAATAATACAAGAATTTTCGCTCTAAGATGCCTGAAACATCTTGGGTTGAGATATGTACAAAAAACCAAGCCTTGAAGACAAAATAATACAGGAATTTTTGCTCTAAGATGCATGAAACATCATGGGTTGAGATATGTACAAAATCCCAAGCCTCGAAGACAGAAGACAAAATAATACAGGAATTTGTTTTTTCATAGAGATATTATTTCAATTTTAAAAAAAACATCAAAAACACAAGAAATACATAACATCAAAAGCACAACAATTGTACGACTTCACCACATTACTATACTACATAACATAGACCTTACCCAAGAGTCTTTTGAAACAGAAAATGCCATAATCAATCAATCAAACTTAAGCCTAGATTACCCATATTGCTGAACACTCTTGTCAACTGAATATTGAAAAATAAATATAAACAAAACAATGCAACTGGATAACAACAAACAATAATACATCACTTCCTTTACTCAAACTAAGAAAAATAAAAGGGACTATCCATCTCACAAATGTTCTCCCATCGACAATACATCAAAATCACGTAATAGGATTACAACCAACTAAATAAAAAATTCTCCAAATCCATATAACACGTTAATAGTTTGTAGCATCTAATTCTAACATATCTCCACCATACATCAACAAAATTCAAAAGTATGTAATAGAGAGCATTAGATCTAAACTATAGATATAAACTATTCACCATATTTACTTCCAAAACTAAATATATTCTTTGATTCCTGTTCCACTCTTTTGTTATTTCACTGATCATTGTTCTGGTCATTTTTTGCAACTTCTTCAACTTTGCCTGCAGGAGTATTCTCTTTGTTACAATCAACCTCGCTGGGCTCTGCAATATCTTTACTGTCATCATTTTCTGCCTTAACGCCTACTCCACCATCTTTAACCTCCAAAGAAGTTATTTCTTCTTCACCTACTGCCTTTGCATCATCCTTCGACAACACCATCAACTTAGAATTCTTTGGTTCATGCCCATCCACATTGGTACATTTCCTACTCTGATCACTAATAACCTCTAAAGGGGCTGCAGAATTTCCAATTTTTTTTCAGTTGGGCAGCATGTTTCTTACTATAAAGATGTGAATCAAGTACAACCTGACTGTTAAACTCTTTGTTACATATCTTACATTCGAAGCTTAAAACTGGCAACTTTTGATGTTTTTGAGATGAGATGCTTCCTTCTTCGTTCATCTCCACCTGCTGTTTTCTTTTTCCAGAACTGTTGTCCATCTCTTGAACCTTGTCATGCTGCTCTATTTGAGGTTTCTGCTGAATTCCTAACAGCAACTAGTGATTTTCGCTCAACTTATGCTCTCCATAAAGAGCTTCCATGGTTTTACAGTCAACCTCACAAAGAGAACACCATCCCAATAATTGTAGTGACTTCTTTCCATCTGTTGAGACGTCTTCTAGTTTTTTCAACATAGTTTGGTGTTTCTTGCCAAATGCATGACATTTGTGAAGAACATCTTTGGTAACACAGTCAACATTACAAAGTGAGCACCACCCAGGTAGTTCTGGAATCTTTACGGCTCTTTATTTATCTTTTGTCGTATGCCCTTCATCCTGCAAAACCTGAAACACCATACTATAGATTGTTACATGTCCCCACTAATTTGTTCTGTGTTATTAGAATGACATCTACATTGAATTTCTGGGCAGTCTATTCTATATAATTAAAAAAAAATCACTAATAACAATCTACTCTAAATTAAAAGACCAAAAAAAATCTATAAAGAATATCAAACATGTCCATATACATACAATATGAAAAAAATTCTTATAAGAAAGAATATATATATATATATATTACATGATTATATACATATTTCAGCTTATAACTATTTTGACCAAGATTTGTTAAATTTTTATATCAATTTACATTTCGATTTTTCTTTATCTTTTTTATCAAAATTTAAAAGAGAACAAATAGATCTTATTTAGTCAATTGATCACAAGCCTGCTAAAGGTAGTTAGATGTCCATACTCTCAATTTCAAAGGAGCTATAATGGCAGCAAACCCCTATGAATATTAAGAAGTAAATTGCTAAGGCCAAGACTTGGATCAAATAGAACAGGACTACACACATGCTTAACAAATTGAAGAGGAAATGCACCTTTGGATACAGACGTGGGCTCTTTTCATACAAAAGATATCAAATATTAAAAGACAGTCATCCTTTATTGGAAAATGAAAGCAATTCAGGAATTGTTGCTGCAATTGGATGAGACCTAGGATCAAGTCAAGAAGATGGACATGAAGCTCCTCAAATCCACCATAGACTTAGAATTTGATGCAGCTGAACATAAACCTACTAAGGGTCGGTAGGTGTCCAGATTTTCTGCAGTCTAATAAGTTTTTTTCAAGAGAAAACAATTAAACAATGTAAATTTTCTATTATGTTGGATATAATACCATCTATCTCACCTAAAAAGTATTAAAATTAAATTGATTGATAAAACACTAATAAATTTATATCTCAATTTCTTCTTCTTTCTAATCTCTCGGACTAATTAAAAAATTTTGAATTCATATAAATAAATATACCTTGATTTATTTTGATCACCATTATACAATCTGATAAAGCCGATACTTAGTTTACCAGTAGCAGTTGGCGTTCTAAGAGCGGGCATGGGTGTTGTTTTGGTTTCAAAAATATAGTAATACATTAAAAGAACTTTCACAGCCAACAAAAAGTTTAGTTGCCTATCCTCGTATGTATATTCGAGTTAGCATATATAAAACGTACTAGTTAACCTAATAATATATATAGAAATCACCTCTTTTTCTCGATCAACTTGTTTACGCTCTGAACGGGTACTGTCATCGTCGCGCTCTAAGAGTTTCCAATCTTTTTTCTAGAGCTCGGGTGATCCTTTGTTCATCATTGTTTCTTGCAGGTATCGGCTGCAAATTACTCCAAATTGTTCCAAAATGTTACAAGTGACTCTATATATAACAAAAACAAATAAATACAAATAGTTGTAATGTACTTCAAGAAGCCAAGCCTACAGACATTTTAAAATCAAGATTAATTCATAAAACTGTTTAGTTGAAAATTATTAACAGTAATGATAATGATAATTTAATTTTAAAATCAAGATTAAGTCATAAAAATTATGGTTAATTTCGACTCTGGGTTCAATTTTCCTTGAGCTTGAGTTAGTTGGGAGGAAACACCCAAAATCCAACTAGTTGAGGATTGGTGTGGCCCAGGTGTAATTTCCAGGTGACTTAATACCCATGGGTAATAGTTTCTTAAACCAAAAGCCACTCCCCCAACTCTATTCATCAATGAATCTATTTCCTAGGAATCATAAGGAAAGTCACACCCTCCAAGTTGGCCATCAAGTAAGTTAATATTCAATTTAATATTCAAGTAAGTTAATAAGTGAACAAACCCATATATCATATAACGAGAATAATAAAGTTAAAAAACAAGAAATAAAAATGGGTGGTTTGGTAAAATGATCAATTTAATATAAGTTAATAAGTGGACAAACTCATATTTTGTGTGAAGGTATAACCTATTTTGAAAGCTTTGTCCTTATAGATGTAAAAGTCCAAAATTTAGAATTTTTTAGACAATTCCATTTCAAAAAGATCCACATCCTCTCAATTTTAATAATGTGAATCAAGTTTTATATGGTCTAGAAAAAAAAAGGATTATGCCCGAAAAAGTAGAGTTTGTCCACTTCTTAACTTCAATTTAATATATGATAGTTAAGATTAAATATTCAGGGTCCCTCCACTCTCTTGATCACTTTCGGATTAGAGATCCCCTTAGGGTTAGTCTTAGGCTTGCTCTGTCCATTCTCTTGATCACCTTGGTATTAGATCCCCTTAGGGTTAGGCTTGCTCCATCCACTCTCTTGATCACCTTGGGATTAGATCCCCTTAGGGTTAGGCTTGTTCTGTAACAAATGGTCCACCTCATTTACCATTCATGATTCAAGGGTTTACCATCCATGAATCAAGGAAGTAGTGGCAAGGTCCATGAATCACGGGAAAGTACTAGGGTTTCCGACTAAAATAAAGAGTTATTGGGAATGATGAATTTTGACTATACAATGTTCCTTAAATAATGAGGGCTTTGGTAGAATTACTAATTTAATAGGAGTAAGTTAATAAGTGGAAAAACTCTTATTTTACAGAAGGGATAATCCATTTTGGGAACTTTGACCATGAAACTTTGTCCTTAAAGGTATTTGTCCATTTGAACAAAGGCAAACTTTATGTGGCATAGAGTACCAGCCTAGATCCAAATCCTAAGGATCTATCAAGCGCCGAGAGGAATCAAATCTCCCGAGGTGAAAACCTCTCCTCGAAAAGCTCCTTGAGTGCAATACCTGAGAAGAGGTTTGCACCTTGGGAGATTTGATCCCTCTCGGTGCTTGATAGAGCCTTAGGATTTGGATCTAGGCTGGTTTCAGTCGTGGGCTGTGACACAAAACTGGAGTTTGATCAACATTTTAAGGAATAGGTTAAGTTGAAAACACAAATACATTTACAAGGATTATCATAATGTAAGTAACAAGTATTAAGGATTGAGTAAATTCTTAAACTGGAAAATAGCGACAATAATTTTGTAAGGATTAAATAAATGAAAGTATGGTTCACATTTTGATCATTCTCAATCTATCTTCTTCATCTTTTCTTATCTTCGCACCTGGTAGTTTTGACATCTTCTCATATCGATCATATGAGAATGGAGGTTGAAATCGTAGACCTGCCAAATCTTTAACTCGAGATATTGCTGTAAATGTCATACCCTGCCTCTCTTGCTTTCCAATACTAATAGTAGCTTTCTCCAATGTCAATCCTTGTGACTTATGGATTGTTAAACCCCAAGCAAGTTTCAATGAAAGTTGTTTTTTATTACCTCTTTCAATAGGTTTAATAGGAACAACTTGAGGAAACGATTCATCCCATGGCCCCCCCCGCATAATTATCAAATTTTATTAAAACATACGTGGGTGGTTCTGGAGGCGAACTTCTAGGGTTATATACAATTTGTTGTATAACTCCAAGAGCACCATTCACGAGTCCTGCATCATTCCACAGTTTTGATGTGAGCATTACCCTTGCTCCTATGGCTATAAGTAATTCAAGTTCCAACCCTTCTTCATCTCCTTCCATAGAATAGTTTCTTCTTAGAGATGTAGCAATACTGGTTGCAATGGGACAGTTTAGGCTTCTTCTTAAACGTTTGTTATGATAGTTTACATCATCATTTATCGCAAAAAAATGTACCACCTTATCGAAGGACTTTTTCATTGTAGCATTTAAGGGAGTATCTGTACGAGTCATAAGTAATTTCCAATCCTCTATTGTTGGAATTGCATCTCTAATATTCATTAACACATTACGAAAAGATATTTGCTCATTTCTTTGTCCATTATGTCAAAACACAGTATCGAGGGTCACAACTATTGTGAATGTGTTCCAGAATTCTTTTGCACTTTCGATGCATATACAGGATTATCCATGACAGGTGGCAATTGTCCCAAATCACCAACCAATATAATTGATCGTCCACCAAAAGGTATATTAGAATATTCTGGGAAAGCTTGGCAAAGTCTTGAATCTATTTTGATTAATAGAATTTTTCCAATAAAACTCATTTCATCGATCAAAATATATTTAACATTCCTCAACTCTTCTTGTAAGTTAATTAAAGTCGGTCCTCGTAAAGGATTGATTTCTTTGATCAGTATATGAAGTGTAGAATGAACTGTTCTTGCGGATATGTTGAAAGCTGCCACACCTGTAATGGACTTTTCCCTGGATGAGAGAGATTTTCAAGTGCACTTTTAATGGCTCCAATCAAATATGACTTTCTGGTTCCTGCAGTTCCTTGGATTATCATGTGTAGTGTATCAACACCCGTTTTGTTATGCTCAAGGATAACATCGTATGTTATTCTTTGCTTATCCCCCAAACTATCAATTGAGTAAGACTTTGCATGTTGATTAGTAGAAATCGTTTTCAATTTTCGCATATCAGAGATGAAATGAATTGCATGACTGGAGGTCTCTTCATCTACAAAAGCAGTGTACCAATCATGCATACGATCAAGATCCCTATGTCCAAGCATGTCAAACTCATTATAATTTATAAATTGATTTTTATATAATCCACATATGATCTCCCATTCATGGTGCCTGGAATCTCTCTATGGAATTGGATGTTCTTCTTCTTTGTTGGATTAAACTCGAGCATCTGTAGGCACAAGTTGGCGATCAACATGCCAAGGTACATATTGTAAATTTTTCCAATTATGTACTATTTCATGAGATGTGTGGATGATATCTCTTCGAAAGTCATGAAATGTCTCGTACAAAACCAACTCGAACCAACAGAATTCGACAAACTTCTCATCTTTTTGATCAGGAATAGAGTTAAGTCTAGGAAACATGTTCGGGTACACAGGGTACTACCAAAGGACCGAACACCAAGAGAAACCACTTCACATAAACAGATCACAGATCAACACACCGATGTTTTGACGTGGTTTAAACCCTCTTGAGGGAAACACTCCACGGCCCCGGCCAAATAGCTTCTACGGGACAATTTATTATGCAAAGAAAGAAAGTTACAAATGAGCTTCTCATAATCGATCAACTAAACAATGACCCTCCATGCTCTTTAAATAGAGATCATGGACCAATCGGGTGTTAAGCCACAGATCAAGGTTAGGTTTGATCTAAGAGAAGTTGAGCCGTCGGATCACTCTATGTCGGAAACATATCGTGACCGTCAGATTAAGTATATACAAATGCATACTAAAGAAACACACTATCCCTAACGGATATATTACACAAGTTGATCTTAACTAACTCCTAAGTGTCTAAATATCCTAACATCCCCCCTTAAGAACAACTTGGGATATGATTGAAGGATTTACAAAAGTGACACTTTTAGGAGAAGGAAGGAGGCATTAGAGCCTATCCCCCCTTAATGACAAGTTCCTGAACTCCTAACATAGATTAAAGTTTAGAAAACTTCGCTTCTGTAAGAGACTTGGTGAAGATGTCTGCAACTTGATCATCTGTAGGGAAAAAGAGCACTTCAAGAACACGATCATGAACAAGATTTTTGATGAAGTGCATATGTAGCTCAATGTGTTTGCTGTGTTGATGTAGAACTGGATCTTTGGCAAGCTTGATGGCACTTTGATTGTCGCACCAAAGTGGAGTAGGCTGCTGCTGCGCGAATCCAAACTCTGAAAGGATCTGTCGAAGCCATAAAGCTTCCTGACTGGCATTGACGGCTGCTCGATATTTTGCCTCTGCTGAAGAAAGAGCAAGAGCTTGTTGTTTCTTACAAGCCCAAGTAATAGGTCCAGATCCCAGACTGAAAACATAACCTGCAGTAGACTTTCGATCATCAGGATCGCCGGCCCAATCTGAATCAGTGAAACCAACCAACAAAGGTTTCCCCCCTGTACTGTAATGAATACCAAACTGAACTGTACCTCGAATATATCGAAGTATTCTTTTAGCTGCTTTCTAGTGACTTTCATGAGGTGTCTGCATATAATGGGCAACTCGACCAACGACAAAGGAAAGGTCAGGACGGGAATGAGTCAAGTATAAAAGACTACCAACAAGCTGACGATACAAGGTGGCATCTACTTCAGGTGAAGTACAAGTGGCAGAAAGTTTGACTCCAGACTGGAAGGGAGAAGGGGCTGGTGTACAATCTTCCATGTGAAAGCGACGAAGAAGGTCACAAGCATACTTAGACTGAGAAAGAAAGATTCCTTCTTTGGTTTGCAGAACTTGGAGACCAAGAAAATAATGCAAATGTCATAAGTCTGACATTTCAAAGGTTTGTTTAAGACTGGATTTCACATGGGTTATAAGCTTAGGGTCACTACCAGTAAGAATAAGGTCATCAACATATAGAACAAGTATGATGAGATGGTTTCCTACTTTCTTGGTATAGACATTGGGGTCAGAATGGCATCTAGAAAAACCAGTGTCAAGGAGAAAGTTATCCATTTTGGCATACCAAGCTCTAGGAGCTTGCTTAAGGCCATATAAGGATTTCTTAAGGCGGCAGACAAGGCTAGAGTTATTCTAAACATAGCCAGGAGGTTGTTCCATGTAAATTTCCTCCTGTAAATCACCATGTAAGAAGGCAGACTTGACATCCATTTGATGGACTTCCCAGTTGTGTAAGGCTGCAAGGGAAAGAACAAGGCGGATGGAGTTCATTTTGGCAACGGGAGCAAAGGTTTCATTGTAGTCAATCCCTTCAACTTGGGAAAAACCTTTGGCAACTAACCTTGCCTTAAGTCTTTCAACACTTCCATCTGATGCATACTTAGTTCTGTAGACCCATTTACATCTGACAAGTTTTCTTCCTTTTGGAAGAGGTACAAGATCCCAAGTATCATTCGCCATTAAGGAACGATATTCTTCATCCATGGCTGCATCCCAATCTGGATTCCCTGAAGCTTCTGCAAAAGTTTCTGGATCATGATTCTCAAAAACTTGAGCCAAAAGAGAAGAGGCTCGTTGAAACTGAGAACGTGTTCGACGTTGATATCTAGGATCACCGGCAAGATCACCAGCTGCTTCACATGTTGAACGGACCCATCGAGGAAGCACTTGTGCTGGTGCAATTGGAGGAACATGAGCAGGTGGAAGTGGATTTTCATCCTCACTGTCATCATCAGAAACTGGAGTTGGAAACCTGTCAAGGAAGTTGGAAGAAGAAGAAGAAGGCACAAACGCCGAATCAAGCTCGCAGGCCAAAGATGGCACACTCGCCGAGTTAGGCTCGTAGGCCAAGATATTTTCATCAAATTTAACATCTCTTCTAATGATTATAGCATGAGAATGTGGTTGAAGAAGTCTATAACCTTTTACATCTTCAGAATATCCAACAAATATGCACTTTTCACTTTTAGGCTGCAATGCTTTCCATTTTTCATCCGGAATGTGAGCCCATGCTTCACTACTAAACACACGAAAGTGACTTACATCAGGTTTAATTTTACTCCATGCTTCTTCCGGTGTTATACCTTGTAATGCTTTTGTGGGGGTGCGATTAACTATGTAATTTGCACAATTTATGGCTTCAGCCCAAAATTGAAGACTTAGTCCCTTAGATTGGATCATACAATTAGCCATTTCTTTTAAAGTGCGGTTCTTCCACTCAGCTACACCATTTTGTTGTGGTGTATATGGAACAGTGTGTTGTTGTTGGATGCCTTGTTCAGTGCAGAAAGTAGTGAACTGTTTGTTAACATATTCTCCTCCATTGTCAGATCTTAACTTAATAATTTGATGACCAGATTGTTTTTCAACAAGGGCCTTGTAGGCCAAGAACATGTTAAATACTTCGCTCTTAAGTTTTAGGAAATAAACCCAAGTGCGTCTGGTGTAATCATCAATGAAAGTTAAGAAATATTTGAAACCAGAAAAGGAAGCAGATGGAAGAGAACCACACAAGTCACTATGCACAAGCTCCAAGGGAACCGAGGCGTGCCAAGAGGCACGTTTGTCAAAACTATCCCGATGATGTTTTCCGAGTACACAACCGGAACAAACACCATCTCTGCAAGATACCATCGGAAGACCTGTCACCATATTTTCTTTACATAGTTGTTGCAATGAGCGATAATTTAAGTGACCAAATCGCTCATGCCAAAGTTTGCTCAAGTTATCACTATGAGCAACAAAACCTGAAGGGAAAGGTGATGACCCAAAGTTGTTAAACTTGTACAACCTGGTAATATCATCAACAATTCCGGTAGCTAGAACCTATTGAGGATCTTTAAAATCCTTGATTACAACTTGGTGAGGTGTAAAGGTCACAGTTTTACCTTCACCAGAATGAGTGATATGATAGACTGATAACAAATTGCAGGAAATTCTTGGAAGACATAGTACATCACTAAAATGACCATTATCTACTGGAACTGTTCCAGCTCCTACAACACTTAGATATCTATCATCACCAACAAATATTTGTTTGGTGTTACATTCATGCATAGTAGAAAAGATGGCTTGATCCTTAGCCATATGATAAGATGCTCCAGAATCAATGAGCCATTCATTTGAAGTAGAAGAAGAAGATGCATTATAAGAATAACTAGAAGCACAAAGTGCATGTCCATGAGAGGCAGATTCTGAAGGCGAATCTAGGCTAATGTGGTGCTTCTTCATTGCTGCTTCCAAGGCTGCCATCTTCTTGAAACACTTAGATTCATCATGATTATCTTTCCCACAATAGTTGCAATGACGCTCAGTCTTCTTGCATTTTGGCTTGGATCCTTTTTCATTTTTTAAAGAAGGAGCTGACTGAGAGGGTTTTGGACCCGTGTTTGACTTATTATTGCGAAAATTTTGTTTCTTGGGAGGCTTGGACTTTTCTTTCTGTTGGGACAATAAGGCTTTCCCAGATGTATCTGCATTGTTGATTATTCCAAGATGAATGAGTTTATCTTGTTCCCTAATCAAGGAATCACAAAAGGATTCAAGACTAGGCTCTTGATAGCTAGCTGCATTCAATGATGCTTTCATGGAGTAAAATGTAGATACAAAAATAGAATATGCAGGTCCAAGTTTGGAAAGAATATGATAAATGCACTGTTTGTCTTCCCTCTCAATCTTACATTCTGCACATAAGAGTTTAAGAGTTTTGTACTTAGATAAATAATCTTGAATGCATGAAAAGTCACTTGGATTTAAAGAAATCAACTCATTTTCGAGTTGGTGGCCTCGAATTTCATTGTGTTTACCAAACACAGTTTCCAACTTGTCCCAAGCAGTATTAGGTTCATCAATTCCAGATATGTGGAATCGCAAATCAGTAGAGATTGACATCCCAATCAATCCACGAGCTTCATCACATCTATTTGCCCATTTTATTTTCTTATCATCATCAGTGGGTTCTTTTTCTTTCCCTGTTGTAATTCTGAAAAGTCCCTTACTTCGTAGAACATCCTCCATACGAGATTTCCATGAGAAATAGTTGGAACTGTTAAGTAGAATATCACAAGAGGCGGCCATATTTGTAAATTAATGGCTGTAAAAATAGAAACCAATAGTCTGGATGTGAAGATATCGAAAAAATAGACGGTTTAAAAAAAAACGGCACTGAAAACGGACTTTGTATGATGAAGTTATGCTTGAACAAAAAAACTGTTGAAGATGTCCCCAATAGTGACGTGGCAGCTAGAGAATGTCCAGCAAAAAAAGAACCCCCCTCTTCTCAAGATAAACCTTTTGACAATCACTTTACAAGAAAGTTGCTTTAAGTGAACCACTTTTGTAAAATAAGTGATTTCACTTTTACAATGATATTACTTTTAAATAGTGCAAAAACTTAAGTGACTCACTTGTATTTTTATTTTTTATTATTTAAGTGAGATGCACTTTTACAATAAAGTAACTTGAAAATAGAAATTGCATGCACTTTTCTTTTTAAAAGTAACTTCCTAAGACTTGAACTCAAGACCTATTAAGGAATAAAGCAACTTTGAACCAAGTGAGCTAGATTAAAAGGTATGTAAAATATGGGAATGAGGAAGGGGGCTTTTTTTTTTTACTCTTCTTGCTCGGTTTGCGTGCTTGCCCTTTTTCCTGCAAAACAGAGCACAAATCGAAACAAAAAAAACTTTTCCACACTTGTGGAGTTAGATCTTGTTAGCTTGCCCGAAAGTCTACGTTTTCTCTCTGTTTCTGATTTGCCGAGATCACGCAAAGTGCATGGCAAAGAGCATATGCAGCCGAAAAAACCCTTTCCCTTTCTGTTTCTGATATGCCGAGATCGCTCAAGGTGCACGGCAAAGAGCATACGCAGACGGAAAAGCAACAATCCGAACCAAAAAAAAATCTAACAATAAAAAAAATGAAATATGAGATTTTTTCTTTTCAAAAAATGAAATAAAAAAATGCGTCACTGTAACATTATACCTTTAGATCTGATGAAATACGCGTTTCTGGAGCAACCGGGAACCGTTTTTTATCAAATGAAAACTATTTCCCAATGGAAACGACGCTCCGGATGCAATGGAAAATCTCCCATAGCCCAGAAATGTAAAGAAATACCAGAACTAGAAACCCTTTCGAGTTTCGGCAACAACAGTTCAAGATCTAGATCATAACCGGAAGCGGCACTTCATAAAAGCTATGATACCATGTTCGGGTACACAGGGTACTACCAAAGGACCGAACACCAAGAGCAACCACTTCACATAAACAGATCACAGATCAACACATCGATGTTTTGACGTGGTTTAAACCCTCTTGAGGGAAACACTCCACGGCCCCGGCCAAATAGCTTCTACGGGACAATTTATTATGCAAAGAAAGAAAGTTACAAATGAGCTTCTCATAATCGATCAACTAAACTATGACCCTCCATGCTCTTTAAATAGAGATCATGGACCAATCGGGTGTTAAGCCACGGATCAAGGTTAGGTTTGATCTAAGAGAAGTTGAGCCGTCGGATCACTCTATGTCGGAAACATATCGTGACCGTCGGATTAAGTATATACAAATGCATACTAATGCATACTAAAGAAACACACTATCCCTAACGGATATATTACACAAGTTGATCTTAACTAACTCCTAAGTTTCTAAATATCCTAACAAAACACACGTACAATAGATGCATTACTTCATGGTAACCATTTTTCCCCCCGTCGACGTTTGTCATATGATCAATATTTGGAAACATCTATCAATTTAAGTTGCTCCATCTTCTCCGGTCGCTTAATATATGACTCAATCAGAGAATTATCATTGTCGGCATTATATGTTTCAACTTGTACTTGTTTGAAAACCTTCATACCGACATTTAGAACCACAAAACAATGGCTACATTCTGAAAGAGGAAGCTATAGAAGCATATGGCATGTCTCCTGTGCACCAATTTCCCTATCCACAATGGATTCACACAAAAAACGTTTATATGCATGTGCTGCTAGTTCGTTCGGATTTTTGATAGAAGAGACTCACATCAACATATTGTGGAAAGTTTCAAATCCCTTTCCCGATTTGGCAACGTATTTTGCTATGTAATTAGTAACGACGTGCTTGGAAAGTACAGGCTGCCAATCTATATTAGCCCTCCACATCATCAGTGTTTCACAATTGTTTGTATTGACTCTGTCATCATTTCGTCTAGGTTCATACTTTTTTTCTCCTTGTTCATAAATGTAAAGTTTCGACTACTCACATAGATCCCATGGTGCGTGGTACCGACATACCAATTTTCTTACCTTCTTTCAAAGAACTTCTCTCATTTCAAGTAATATGACGCTCAACACAGTTAAGAAGTTCTTCATAATGAGTCATTGGATCAGATTGAAATATTTGTTCTATTCCTTTTACACATGGATGATCATCTACATTATCTCCAATTTGAATCTTTCGTTGATGTCCCTGACGTGGATTTATTGCCTGCACACATTTGTCGAAATACGTTTTTGCAGATATAACTTCTTTAGGATCATCCCAATTCAGAGTGCCCATGTTGGGAGCATTTTTTAACCAAAAAACCCATGGACATGAGGAGATCCACGATGTTGCCATTCATAGCGACTCCAATAATCTGTGGATTGATGAAAATGTTCGAAAACCTCTTCTCGAAACATTGTATGTCTCAAGTGCATATAATGTGCCACGATGTGAGGATTATCAATTACATTTTGACGTCTCCATTTTCTCGCCTCACGTGGATCTGTAGGACTTGTGCCTAGCATTAATTTATGCAAATCAGGCCACTGCATATCTGCTGCACTTAGTGTGAAAAATATTGTAGGTCAACCTATCTATTGAATCAATTAAGATAACTCTTGGAGACACATGCTCCAATATGCACGTGTGCCTCTTAATACCGTTCCAAATCTCATTAATCTTTCTCCCAATCTTGAATCTGGAAGATTTTGTAAATGTTGTCGTAACTCTTCCATTGTTATGGGTAGTTCACTAATATTTTTTTTGACAAAAATTGTTGAGGAAGCTTGAGCACAATGTCTCATTATGATATTCAGTAAAAAATATAAAGCGAGGGTGCCTTCCAAATCTGTTATCATGATATCTGAGAGGATGTTTTGCATACTCATGTAGATTGATATATCGCATTCGCGGTTGTAACCAATCAGCCTCTCCTTTAGGCAACAATGCTGGAAATGCCATATCACATAATCCAGCATTGTTATACTCGTTAATCGGAGATGAGCTAATGCCAGGCCAGTTAAGAACTTCAGTCGATTCATCACTTGCATTATTTTCATCCGGATTAGGATTATTTGCCCATGCTCTAATAATTTATATCTCTGGTGGTGCACTTGGAAGCCTTGATGCAAAAGAATTTGTTTGTAAACCGTCTAACATGTCATCAACTCCTGGTATCCCTTCCAACAATGCAAATTCTATGTCGTCGTCAATATCGGGAAGAGTAACAGAATTAAGCATATGTGAGATATCTGTGGCATTTTCAGGTAACTCTTCTACTACGTCATAAACAACTTGAGCATCTCGATAATATGGATCATTCTGAATCTTATATAATAATGCATCCATAAATTTTTGTTTTCTAACGGTGAAATCATAACTGGATCCTTGTTGTCCTTTTTTTCGCATAACGATCATTAAGTCCCAGTCGTTAATATGTCGTGGCAATGTCTTAGCAACATCTTTTATCTCTTGCGGAAAACTAATGGTGTGTCCTCGATATTTGTATTGTCCACCTATTGAATGCATCACCTGCAAAATTGGACTTGCACGTGCTATCAACATCTCTTCAACTTGTGTGAGATCTTCAAGGACATGTGGTTGAGATCATGGATCCATGTGGTTCATAGCTCAGAATCTGTGATTAGATCTATCTCTCAGACATCGCACGCAGATGTCACGTCCCCATTTTGACCCCCTTTTTCATTAAATCGTAAAAGATGTAAATATTGATATTTAATCATGGTGAGGAGCTCATGGCCAAGGCCCCACCATTGATTTAGTGTTTTATGTATCGGCAATTAAAAATAGATGCCTATGGTTCTTGTGCTAGATAGGCACAATGTAAATTAAGACATTATGTAAATACGAATTTTAATGAAAAACCCACAACTAGCTATGCAATGCAACAAAGAGATGGGGGCATGATTCTACAAGGAATAGGGAGGAAAATTATTCAAACCCTTGAGCCAATGGTGTTAATCCATGTGTCAATGAGAAAACCCATAAACCACCAACTACCCATTTTGGGTTATGGAACTAATCATTTAATTCTTCTAGAAATTGGTTGAGGTAGTTAATGCCTTGGGAATGAATAGGTATGGCAGCCAATTTTGTGCATGGGCAAGCCATCAACCTAGGAATTTGTATTTTTGCTTCTTGGCAAGAAAACACCCACGAAATGGTTCCCAAATCCATTCTGAACAGATAGTTTTTCCTCTCTCACGCAGATTGAGATTGTTGGAAGTTACATTCACGTTTTTCATAAAAAATGCAGGGTTTTCCTTGCCCAGAAACTCGTTTTTGGTTTTGGATAGTAGCTGGGAAGAAGGGGCTACGATTTGGGACCGTATGGAGGTCGTTTTGTCCCAGAATTGCCATGGGCATTTTTCCTAAAAACGATTTCTGCTTCCTGGTGTTTTCCCAAACCTCCATTGTTCATTTTTAGCCTTCCCACATTTTTCTGAAGCTCAGGGAATCATTTTCATGCTTATCACTGTACAAATGTTTTTCTCCTGTCCAGCCATTGTAGTTAGCTGATTATCTGCATCCCTGTTTGATTTGGAGACTGTAAGCAAGAGATTGGAGTGGTAGTGGACAGAGAGGGCTTGATAAACCTAGTGGGGGAGATAACCTCTGAAGAAGATCAAGAGGGCTTTGGCTACTCTTCTATGTACACCCCGAGAGCACTAGATGGGGAAGGTGTGGCTTGAGGGACTGTACAACAGTGAAAAGAATACTTCTTTGTGTTGGATGTGTAGGTATTGTGGGTGCCAAGCTAGATAGATCTTGTAAGGTTACCCCTGGCTCTATGCTTGAGCTCACTAGCTTAGCCACTCTTCCTTTCCATTTCCTAGCAGCCTGATAAACCCAATTGTAGATTGGCTTGGCTCATCTTGGTGTATGCTTGGCTATGTGTGAGTCTACTGTTCCCTGATTCCTTTTAGAGATCATGCCCAGCTCGGGGGTGGCCGTGTGTTGAGATATTGATGATCACAACTGGCCTATGGTTGTGTGGAACATTGCAGTTGCATAGCCAGTTGCTTGGGACTACCTTGTTATGAGATAAGTACTCTCTTGTGTTAAATTTGCATTTATTTATTTGATGAATATCTTGAATGTATGATGGATGTGTTACCGAAATTATTTCTGCTGTGTTTTTCTTATAATTATACATTTTATATGTTCTTTTATATTATGTGAATGCTTATTTAAAAGCTCATGGGGCTAAATGCCCGGTTTTAGCATCACGATCCTCTCCATCGCACTGGTATGATGGTTGGACCTGTATTTGTATTATGTACCTGAATTCCAGCATATGACTCCAGAAAAACATGATGCATTCCCACTTTTGCTAATTGATCAACTCGTTCACGAAAAATTGTGATGTATAGTATACATATCTTCAGATGGTACTAATCTATTATCGTCAATTTCAATCTCCTTATCTCAGACCATTACACGTTGAGCACCGCTCACCGTTACTCATTGAGCATCTCCCACAGTTGGTTCTACGGGTAGATTGGTTGAATATTGTCTTTGTTGTTGTGCAAATTGATTTCTTTGTTCTTCCACCTGCTTCAACTTTCTTTATCGATATGCTCTTTTTCGATCAAGGTTTCGTTTTCTTTGTTCTTGTGTTGTCATTTTGTCCAACTTTCTTTTTCGAAGTTCTTTTTGTCATTCAACGTTTTGTTTTTTTCGTTCTTCTGCTGTCATTTTATTGAGATATCATTTAAACTCTCCTTCTCGTTCTTTCGGTGTCATTTCTTTAGATGGTACAACGATATTAGCGTCCATCCCAATCGCCATATCATTTTCAACATTTTGATTTATTTGTTGTTCTCCAAATTGATTTCCTTGTTCTTCCAGATGCTTCAACTTTTTCCCTCGATTCGTTCTTTGTCGTTCACCATTTTGTTTTTTTTGTTCCTCTTGTTCTTCTATTGTCAATTTGTCTAAATTACTTTTTTGATATTATTTCTGTCGATCTGCATTCCGTTTTCATCGTTCTTCTCGTTCTTCTGTTGTCATTTCATACACCTTTTGTCTCATGTCTTCTGCTTTTCGTTTCAAGTCTTCTTGTCATTCTTTTGCTACCATTTCTTGAGATGGTACTGCGATATTAGCGTCCATCTCAATCCCCATATCATGTTCTACATTTTGATTTATTTTTTGTTTTGCAAATTGATTTCCTTGTTCTTCCAAATGCTTCAACGTTTTCTCTCGAATCTCTCTTTGTCGTTCAACATTTTTTTTTTTTTGTTCCTCTCACTACTACATAGAGGGGGGTTTTAAGACATTTATTTAAGATGTAACTTTTGTTTTGTCTTAAATATATATATTTTTATTTAAATGTCTTAAATGAAAATGTCTTAAATGAAAAATAAAATAAAATGACTTTTTCAATGTGGGAGACGGCACCCTTCATTCAAGAGTCGGCCACCTTCATCAACATCGACAGTCAGCAGTCATCAATTCTCACCAAATCTGTAACAACTGGCAGCATGGGCCAGTTAATGCTTCCAGCTTCTTACTCTGACCATACTTTTGGAGTTGAAGTGCAGGGCGGGAGGTGAAAATTTTTCAAGGAGGGAGGTGAAAATTTTTAGAGGAGAGGTATGACGCTGGCGGGAATGGAAAATAACATTTTTACTTATAATGAAATATTTGCTCTATGTTTAAGATTTTTCACCTTGGGTTTTCTGCATTTTTTAGTCTGTTCAGAATTTACCAATCCTACATCTTTGATTACAGTCAGTACTGCGCCAGGGCCTCTGTTTATAATCATGTGAGGTACTCATGTTTTCTTCTAGTGTTTTCTTGTTTCATGGGTTGTTTTTTTCTAAACCTACACTAACTCATTTTCTCTGGTTTTCTGTTTTAGATTAAAACTCTTGAAGCTCATGGCATTCAAAATGATCTGAAGGATATAATTGCAATTAGCAGCGACGAATAGTCCATCAAAGAGGTAAATGAATTTTTTTATGGACACCCCATAAAGACCAATTTGGTTGAATCACAGGTTTCTTTGAGTTTGCGGTTTTGTTGAAATTCGATTATGAATATTGAAACTGAGCATTTATCGTAAGATTACAATTGAGCCCAAGTGTTTTTTATTCGAATAATGTGTGATGAGAGGCCAGGGTAATTAGAGAACCAACCTTGAGCATTGAGTGTTTTGATCTCCAATGACGCCCAAGTGCTAGTACACTAGCCAGGCAGAGGAGGAGTAGACAGAAGCCGGGGAGATGATGAGGATTAAGCCCGGTATTGACCTGAAATCCTCTCATGCTTCCTGCAAGTTCCTTATGCAAGTCATGGCGTGGGAGCTTTAGCCTTTTCCTGTGACTCCCTTCACACCCGCCGGGGTCCCCTTCATATGGGAAGAAGTCCCTCGAAAACCTAAAACTATGCACGAAGTTGCCAACTGATTGCGCACAGATAATTAATTCGTTCCTCATTCTTCATCCACTGCCTCGGCTTCTCGGGCCTCCCTCGGCAACAAATTAGAAGCTATCGATGCTGCAGTTTCAATCAGTTGCTCAGCACAGCAGTTCCAGCTCGGAATCTTGTAGCACTGACGAGAACAGAGTTATCTCCGTCGAGATGAAAAGAGTCAGAGAGTGAATATGGGGAAACTCTTAGAGGTTTCGTCCTTGTTCCAAAAAGGTGAATATAGCATATTGCACAAAGAGATTGAGTGAAACTTACTCGGATTTTCAGCATGATCTTCCTTCAATATAAGGGCTAAAAAAATGGAGTTGAGGGCCAGAAGCAGTCCCAGATATCCAATGTCTATCCCCAATTTTCTCTTTTTGTTTATGTGGAGCTGCATGTAGGCCATAGACATTTGGGAGCACCGCTATTACTTTTTTCCCTATTATGTGGAAGGTAGCAGTTAGAGAATAAGAAAGAGCAAATAATTTTGATAGAAGTACCTCATCTAGGTTCCAATTTACCATTATTCCCTAGCACCGCCACTTGCATCTATTGATGTGGAGGAGTTTCCTTTCCATATTTGCTTGGATAGATCTGAGACCATGTATGGGTTTCTTGAGTTTTGATTTTCTTCTTGCTTCTCTCTCGTTCATCTTGATTTGGTGTTGTTTTCAAATGTGATTCCTTTCCATTACCTGTATTCTCCATTAACGGTCCAGAAGCATGTATTACAAATGTGACTCCTTTCCATTACTTGTCTTCTTTGATTTAGCACTACAAAGATATTAGTCGATGTGGGATTCTTTTTTTTGTTCTGAGATTTTATGCTTCTTAGGTTGTCTTCTTCTATGGGTTACTTTAGTGAAACCCTCTCATCCAGTTTCTGAATAGATGCCCATTTTTGTGTTGTTTACAACATTGGAATGGGATGTGCATGTAGTCAATTGATTGGATCCATTATGTGTCTTCATGTGTAAGACAAATACCCTCTATTAGCTCCTTTGAAATATCCATGTACATGATAGCCAGAATTTGGTTTGCAATCTTTTTAAATCAACTTTTCGATGAATGGAGACAACCACGATGTTGTAAATTCAATGGTTTAAGCACGAAGTAACAGTTTTAGATGTTGTATTACCTCTGAAGCAATGTGAATTCTTCTCAATTATTTTCACCCAACACTCAATAAATATTGATAATAGGTAGTGATGGATGTTCTCACTGTAGATTGAAAACGGATCATAAGCTCTGCCACCTTCTTATAGAATCTACTATTGGTGTTGATAAAGTAGACAAAGCAAAGAATTTGTGATTCCACCGGATGATAAGTTTTGTCACCTTCTTGTAGAATCTACTATAGGTGTTGATAAAGTAGAAAAAATCAAAGAATTTATGATTCCACCGGATTTGGCCACTGAGGTACGCAACCAGGCAATTGAAAATGAAGCTTTGCGATAGTATTTGGATCATTGCCACGTTTAAATTAGCCACTGCTCTCATATTTTATCCAGTGCTATTATTCGGGCAGATAAAATTCAGGATCTTGTCTTTATGAAAATACTCTTCCACTATATGATTTTGTCATATGAATGACTTGCTCAATGGAAGGGTTCGCGTTACTTTTCTTTTTGGATATGGGGTCTTTTCTTACAGTAGAAAAAGCAGATAGTTTCAGACGATAATATTTGATTTGGGCAACGTTGATAGTAAAGATAATGTGAAATTTTTTTGACTGCATTTTCCAATCCTAGGCTGCAGTTGTGGATACCTTTTTTATGTTTTAAACTAATTTCCAACTGTTATTCCAACTGTTATTGATTCAAGTTCCTTGGTTTGAGAAGCTTCGACATTATCAGACTGTAATGACAAACCTCATCTCATTCTCTATGCGATATTTACACTGCAACCATATTTACAGTGTTACAGTGGTTGGTGTTTATATCTTTATGAGATATATAAACTGTTACATTGGTAGGTGTTTATATTTTAGAATTTGGGTCTGCATTTTTCCTAGATTGCAGGAGGATGGGACAAGTGTACTTGTACTACTACAGATTGACTATATGGGAGTAGTTCAAAATTAAATAATTATATATAGAAAATAATATATAAAATAGCTGGTAGCTTATGCATGGATAATTGGTAGTAACTACCAGTGGCACACACAAAAAAGGATGATGATAACAAGTAGTTAAGGTATAGACAACAAGTGATTACAAGAATACATAGTAGAATACAAGTAACAGATAACTTGTTCATAAGTGTTCACCCACCACAAATTAGGCTGTGCTAATTCATATTATTACCTCCACTTCATGGCTAGAATGCACACCATAAAAAAAACATAAATATGAAAATATGATGGCCTAATATTTCATGATCGTAAATATAAAACAGCGATAGAAAGAGCAAACCTAGTGGCTGATCGGAAATATAAAACAGCGATAGAAAGAGCAAACCTAGTGGTTGTTGCTGAGAACAACAATAGTAAAATAATTGTTGTCAATGAATTGAATTGGTCACACCTATTTTCATTTTCCGCTATAGATAAGATCATTTCCCACACTGTAGAACTCCATAATAGTTCCATCTGATGTCAAGTTCAGGACAATCTCGGCCTTGGTGAACAGAAATCCATTGCAACAGTAGAACAGCTGGAATAGTGTGCTACAATGTTTGTTTGTCATTGGCCATGACCTCACAACAGATTAATTAATATTAAGCATATCCAAGCATAATATGTATAGCGAGCAATTTTTGTGACTTATGAAACCTTGACGAAAGAGCCTATGCGTATTGATTATTCCCTCTAAGGTGTATGCTTCCCAGTATTCATGTGTAAGGGAATATAGTCTGATCCATATAGGTTTCGATTTGAATTCCTCCTTATGTGGGTTGACTCGCTCCACCTAAACTCTAAGATACATCCCCACTGAGTTGAAGAAGTAGGGCATGTTGTCCAAAACTCTTTATTTTTCTTCCAAACTCATGAATATTACTATAAAGAACCCTTTGGATCCTAACTATAGGTCAAAATGGCCCTTAGGTTTCTATTTGGTGTTAAGCCACTAGATTATAGACTTTTGATTCCATATTCCTATGAACTTCCTTATTACTACATGGTCCTTCACATATTGGATTATTTCATTGATTCTAGGCATTTTGATCTGGAAGCTTGGCATCTTCGTTGTTTTAGGTATGCATTGGCCGGATTTTTCCCTCCAATTGCATTAACGTGATTGAATTGGGTATTCAATGTTCCCTCTCCTCCTCCTATCAATCTCCCCATCTTCTTGAGGCCCGAAAAGATCCTTCTTGTTCGTTGAGTTTCTTAGTGGAAAGAGAATGAGTGAGGGACCCAAAAGACGTCATTGGTGAAGGCATTTTGGCGCGAATTCCGCGTCTTTCAATGCTACTGAATTTCTAATGTCAATCAGTATGTTTTATTCAACAATTTCGACGTTCTCTAGATGCGCTGAATCAATATGTTGTGCCCATTATTCCACGTGGTATTTGTGACTTGACTTCTAGTCAACCACACAAGTCCCCTACCTGCAACGCGTTAGATTTCCTGGCTGTATTTTAAAGATGCCGCATTGAAATAGGTAATGAAATTCATACAACCTCAAATTATTTATCAACGGTTAGCAGCTAATCGGCTGTTACGAAAAGGAAAAACAGAAATAGTTTGAAGAAAGTTAATGATGGAGCGCAGTTTATTGGCATTGATTGTATTATCATGTGCTCTGCTTTGTGCCCTTCCAATTGGGATGCTTCCCTGTTACAGCAGAACCTCGAATGTTTGCTGCTGCTTCAGGTATGAGTGAAGGTATTGAGTATGAGAGACTAATTATTTTTTCTTCGGATTGTAGATATTTGATAATGCTTTGATCATGTTACCAAATTCTCCGTATATATTTGATAACGTTTTGAATCATGTTACCAAATTTAATACTGTTTTGACTAATTTTGATTGAATTGAGTTGAATATTCTAATATTTTAGGTTTTTAATTTTTTCAGATCATATTTTTCATCTTATTTTATTCTGAGTTTTACAAGAAATTTTAAAAAAATTGGGATCATATTTTCAATTTTATTTTCGATAGGAAATGTTTAAAAAATCTTAGAATTACCGATATTAGCTATGGAAATTGCATTATTCCAAATCTGATTGGAAATCTTTAAAAAATATTAGAATTATTATATTAGCTATAGCTATAGAAATTGCAAAATTTAGATGTCATGGAGTACTGGATGGTACTGAATCTATACATGGATTGAAAAGCACAATTTAGAAACCTCCAAATTTGGATTTTACCAAAAAAAAATTACCGGAATCGAACCATAACCCACCAAACTTAGAATAAATAGACTACTCTATTCCAAAATTCAATTTTGTTAGATTAGGTGAGTGACTCGCATAGTCTGTCTACAAATAAATTTGTGAAAGGAATTCCGAGGAATTGTGTAGATGCATGCTCATAAGGTTCCTAGATCCCTTTAGTATGTTGTTGGCAAGTATATTTGTTTTTGGTTAGTTAGTCTATCGTATTGTGGATAATATTTCTATATTAGCATAGATCTATTTTAAACCTGGATTTGTCATAGCGATGAGAGGGATCCAATGTAATATCCCTTTTTCAAATTTTATTAAAATGCCAATTTTTCAACTTTTTCCCCAATTTCGACCTTTGACTAGTTTAACTGTTTTGACCTCCAAATCATCCCAAATGCTCCCAAATCTTCTGTATGAGTGTATTAATGGTATTTAGACTTGAATATCAGGTTCAGGGATGTTTTATGGACCTCCAAATACTGCTGCAAACTTGATTTGTATTCTGATCAATATAGGTAATTTTGACTAGTAATTTGTGCATCAAATCCCCCCCGGGTAACACTGAAAATGGCCTTCCAAATGCCTCCAAACTCCCACAAATTTATGAACAGAGGTATATAATGTGTTAAGTATGTTATTGAGGTCTCATATGCACCATTAATTGATTTTTAATACTGTTATAACTCTCTCACATTCAACAGCAAAAACCCCCAATTCGACCCTTGGGGAAATGGCACTATTTCATCTCCCAATACAACTAAACTGAGTAAAAATGCTTCAAATGCTCAAGTACAGTACATGAAACTTGTAGAAGACATCCATGGCATTATATTGATCACAAATATATCAGAGAATCATCCATCCATTCGAAATAATCAACATTATAGTGTCATACATCAATGCATTGGGGAAATGGACATTGTTTGCTCATTAATCAATAGTTTTGCATACAACCAGTGGGTATTTCGACCTGAGACTTTCTGAATATGAATAACAGAGGATATGAAGCTATTACAATCATAAATATATAATGAGAATCTCTCTCAAGAAGCACAAGTGCTCACCAAAAACGCCCTCCCTCAAGGAGCATGAATATGCCTTCAAAACTGGAAACGGTGGAGAGAAAGTGCTGCACTAAACCAAACCATGAAACTTCCTGTAGCTGATACCTGCAAATACAAACTCCATTAAAGCACCATGAAAGACCTGAGTGGCCTCTCCAAACACCAACTTGGATGGGAATCTTTCACCCTCGAAATTGGCTAAGGCAAGAAACTAGTCATCCACTAGCTCTCTCTTCACAAATGCAATTTTTCTCAAATCATCAAAAGCCATTCTCATACTTGATTTCTACATTTTATAACCAACATTAGCCTTCAAGGGGTCGAAATCCTCTCAATAGATTCAATAATTTTCCATTTAGGAAATATTCCTCATTTGCCACTTGTCTCCTAGTTCCAACCTTCCATCTTCTCCCAAATTCGAATTTGAGTCTCTTTGGATTCCTCCAACTCCATGAGCGCCTTCCTTGAGCCTATTTTTGGGGCTGACATGTCATAATGGTCAGGTGTAAGAAGTCAGGTCTGAATTTTGTCATAAATGTCATAGATGCTTCATTATTGTTGTCATAAAACTAGGGAATCTAGCCCAAGTGTCCACTAGTCTCCAATTTGACTCTTCCTCTCCCATGGAGGTTACTATTCCATCCCATTTCGACCTAAGATGCTCAATGCCATGTGTTATGACTTACCAACTCACCCAAGAGTGTTCACCTTCCCATGAATTCGAATTGGCAAGAGAGAGCTGCCATGTGTCATTGAAAAATCAAGCTAGTGTGGGTCCCACCACCTCCATATGTCTCCAAAACCACTTGCCACCTAGAATTTCTCTTGAATTTATTTATTCATCATATTTATTAAATACTTGAACCCTTCTAATGTCTAAATATCATTTATTAGCTTCCTTATTACCATCCCACATGTTCCCATCCAACCTAGGAAACTAGTAGGATTGATGGGATTGTCTTACTATGCACTTATTTGAATGGGGACATTACATCCAAGCAATTATTTTTAATGTTAAACTTAAGGAATTTGATCTTATATCTCTCCTCCATACACTACTACACTAAGGGGGTCTTTAAGACATTTATTTAAGACGTAACTTTTTTTTGTCTTAAATATATATCTTTTTATTTAAATGTCTTAAATGAAAAGTAAAATAAAATGACTTTTTCGACGTGGGAGACGACGCCATTCATTGATCAAGAGTCGACCACCTTCATCAACATCGGCCGTCATCAATTCTCACCAACCCTGTAAAAACTGGCATCATGGGCCAGTTAATGCTTCAAGCTTCTTACTCTATCGATACTTTTGGAGTTGAAGCGCAGTGCGGGAGGTGAAAATTTTCATAAGAGAGGTATGACACTGGCGGGGATGGAAAATAACATTTTTACTTATAATGAAATATCTGCTCTATGTTTAATATTTTTCACCTTGGGTTTTTTGCATTTTGCAGCCTCTTATGACTTTACCAATCCTGCATCTTTGATTACAGTCATACTCATGCGCCAGGGCTTGTGTTTATAATCATGTGAGGTAATCATGTTTTCTTTTATGGGTTACCTGTTTTCTTGTATCATGGGTTGTTTTTATCTAAACCTGCACTAACTCGCTTTCTCTAGTGGTTTTCTGTTTTAGATTAAAACCCTTGAATCTAATCTGAAGGATATAATTGCAATTAGCAATCGTGGACAGTCCATCAAAGAGGTAAATGATTTTTTTTATGGATACCCATCAAGACCAATTTGGTTGAATGGGTCTCTTTGAGTTTGTCGTTTTGCTGAAATTCGATTATGATTGGAACTGAGCATTTATAGTAAGATTTCAATTGGGAGCTGGGTTTTATTCGAATACTGTGTGATGAGAGGCCAGGGTAATTATAAGAGAACCAACTTTGAGCATTGAGTGTTTTGATCTCCAATGACGCCCAATTGCTAACTGAACGAAACTAGTGTTTTCTCCTTATAAGCCGAGGATTTTATTATAAGTTTCCAGGAGGTAGAGTTTTGTGAGTTTTATAATCCTTGCAGCTTCTTTAGGTAACCCTAATGAGTAAAGAAGTTTGGTAAATGATCCTAAATTAACAAATAACATAATGCTGCCCCAACATCCCAGAGAATCGATGCAACCAACATTTGTTTCCTTGATTCATCCTCTGATTCCTCCTCTTCAAAAACCAGGTATCTCATTGCTATTAAGTTGTTGTCATTCCTGGTAGTTGATGAGTTATCATCACAAGAAGGCCCCATGATTGGAAGCACTGAATAGCCACACCGTTAACATCCTATCGATGGCCAAGGTTAATATTTGTATTAATGAGCAAATCTCTTCAACACAGGGATCAATTGTCAACTGTACTTGGAGAGATGGTTCCTTTTCCACTTGTGAAACTGGCGGTAATCTATCAAAATCCTTAACAACAACAGAAAATTGCATGCGATCTTTCTTTCTGCTCCTTCGAAGGCTCCTATCCCTGGATTCTAATGCACTCCACCTAATGAGGATAGATCTAGTGTGTTCCCCTCTAATTTGAATCTGTGCTGCCTTTTGGTATCCTCTGAAATCATATGCCAATTTCAGAAGGTTGCATCAAATGTAGCAGGTACCACCTGAACCTTCAAGACATCTTGAATCTCCCTAATGACCAAACTAGATCTTCATAGAACAGTTCATCTTCCAGTTATCTGGTAGAGATATTCTTTGTGCCTTCAACTGTAATTTAATTTTTCCCATTTTCAGACTCGTTATTACAAGTTTTCACTCTATAGTAATCTCACGCCCGACCATCTGCAGTCATCGTTATTCGAGCTCCAAATTTTTTTTCTTCCTGTACAACTTGAAGAGTGGATTGACACCCTCACCTTCTGGCTAAACAGAGCAGGACTGCCGAGGGCATAAGTGATTTAGATTTTCTGTTTAACTCTAGCTCAATCCTAAGATGAGCGATTTGGTTGAGTTAAGAGGCCTTTCAGGTCAAAATTAGTAGCCTCTTAGTCACAGTCTTCCACTTATCGTCTTCAGGATGACCATATATTATATCTTCTTGAAAACCATAAGAGAAGAATTTAGATTAAATATTTCACATAGAACATGCACGTCATCCTCAAATTTCATGTCAATTATGTAGTGATTAAATACGCACAACCCAATTGGCGCTTATTCCTTCCGAGAGGAAATTCTTTAGCATGGAGAATCCTTCTAAAGTAGGCCAGTGGTGTCGAGCCTTTGGCCATGAAGATCTTTTCCCCTCCTATAACCAGATCAAAGCAATGAAAAATCATTATGCTAATCTAAAATAATATATTTCAGAAAATTCAAGATATATATCAAACATAGCGTTCCACCTTATTGAAATTTAAAATAATATATTTCATAAAATTCAGCATAACCTTGTTGAATTCCAAAAGTTGATATTTGGCAATCCCCCCACACCAGCTATGAGGTTGGATCGCTCCAGCTATGAGGTTGGAAATTCCCCCACACCGGAGAGATACGTGCTCAACTCGTCGTCCCAAAAAGTACTCATGTGCATATGGTAAGAGATTATACAAGCTCTCGGCTCTAATGCTTTAGCAACTATGGAAAACAAAGCATAGAGAGAGTTTTTTTTCCATACCGTAGACATGAAGAAAAGTGCAAACCACATCAACATGATGAATAACTGTGTAAAAAAGTCTTTCTAAGTATGAATGGGAGCGATCAATAACTTCTAGATTTTAGTCTTCAGTAGCATCTTCGACAATATGGGTGCATGTCTCTTTTCGGTCAATTGGATTTTCTGCCAGTCACATAGGTTGTCACTCACCTTGCGATGGATCAGGGCACCAACAGCCAACTGGTAGTGATTTTTATTTTTCGTTAATTTCTTATTGTGACTACATCTATTTTACTCTTAATGTGTATCTTACCTTTTTGTGCTTTCTATTAATATTGATCAGTAAAACTCGATGGCCTGTAAAATTGTTGTACATTTTCCAAGCACAATTTAATTTTGTAGTAAATAATTATTAATAGCAGATTTGCATAGAAGAGTGTATGTACTTTTCCTAGTGTAGAAAAATATGTTGTGGGTGTAACTAGTAATGTCTATTTACATGGGTTTCTATAAGAGTTAGTGTTCATGTATGGCAAGGTATATAATGCATCTTTTGTTTGAGATAAATTCCACGTAATTTTTCAAACTCTATGTAATCTTGGCATCATTGATTGATTCATCAAGGCCTTCATGGATTATGTCATGGCCAACTATGAATGAAATTACCTCTACTCTCAAAAGTTGAAGAGACAAGGTTGACTTCTCGTTTTCCAACGGATTTTTTAGATCTGATCACACCAAAGGTAGAAGAGCACCTTTAAGTACCATGGGTTGATCACAATTCTAAGCCACATCGAGACAACATATGGTTGTGGCCACCTTTTCCTAAATCCATGGTGAACTAACACTCAACAATTATACCAATTCTAAGAAGTTGCTTCTACCAGTCATGGTGAATATGTTTTCCTTGCCTTTCCTTGAAGTTTTCCATGGCATTGTGCTTGGAATCCATGTGATAGATTTGGAGGCAAGTGAGAAATCCCCTTATGCTCCATCATATTGCTTTGTGCCCTGCCTTAGACCTAGTAAGCGTTTGAGGAATTATTGTTGTGCCTACTATGCCAATTTTCACCAAGAGAGAGCACTCTTGAAAATTCAAGTCAATTTTGGCAAATAACATATCTAGTTTTCTTTGCCTCTAAAATTTTCCACCATAGTTTTGGTAAACTCAATTAGTGGTAAGATTTATCATTTCCTAGAGAATGACTTCCACCACATACAATTTTTTTTATAGGGTAAATGTTTTGTGAATAAAGGATGGGTTGAAAAGTGCAAGATTAATTATAGTTTCCTAGAAACAAGTAATATTGCTCTCCTCTAACAATTGGAGGATAGTGCTCTAATAAAAGCCTAAAGCAACAAAGGGAATATTTTAAAACCTAGGTTTCAATATGGTGGGATTCATTCATTTGATCTACCATCTAAGTTATGGTAATTTTCCATTTAAGTTGTGGTGATTAGCCACATATCTGTTAGATCACTGTTACATCATAATCTTCCACCCTGTGAGCATCAACATTCTTTGGCCTTTAGGATCCATTTCAGTGACTCAGATCCAGTTATATCCTTCAAAGATACCAGCTTTCCTTATTTTTATTCCTACCCGCCTGTTTCATCTTTATAGCAGGCGTACCCATGAGTTGCATCCCTATAGCCTGCAGATATCATGTAAAATGGTAAAAACCACTATTTATTACTTTTTACTCCCAAAAAGCGGTCATTGGGTGACCTTTGGCTCTCCATCTGCCTGAGTAACGCCTCAATGTGTCCTTTCACCTACCTTTGAGAGGACTATATATTGAGCACATATGGCTTATGGACAGGAGGAAGAAGAGAATAGCAAGAGAACTCTAGTGGATTTTTTCCCTATCTTGAGTCTGCACTCATTGATCCTTGTAGTTGTGAACCATCTATGTTCACCTTCCAAAATCCTATCTAGTTTGAGTTTTCCATTCATGGAGGATTGAAGTGGTGGAGGCACAAGTGGATTGATCTAGATCTTGGTTCAGATTGGTTGCCAGCAAGAGGACGTATCACTTTGTACTTCTTCTTGTTCATTAATAGAAATACTCATATTCTTGTCCATCATGTTGTGAATGTTGTTTATTATACATTGGGTTACATTTTCTTATGATATTATGGACCATTGTTATTGATAATGTTAATGTCATTTATATACTATATGTACTTGTTGGATATTGGCTATCAAGACTAATTTGCAGATTTCAAGTGCGTGGATTGAAAGCTCCAACGGGGATCTACATCAAACGTTTGGATCGAGGTTGGTTACATTTCTCCATTATCTTAACATTATCACTTATAATAGCATTGTTTTGATAATTGAGTTGATTTCTGGTAGTCATCTGTCTGTTGTGGTATTCCCAAGCCATAGTGAGTTTTCTACAATATAGAAATGGCGACTCCGCTGGGGAAAACATCCATGTTTGGGAAAAAAATTGAGCATTAGTCCTTAATTAGAGTTGTTGTTTATCGAAGCTTTGTGTCACTGATTGGCCGTTAAGATACACCATAGAAAACTTGCTTTTTCTGAGCCTCTAGACTCTTTCTTTGCCCATTTTCATTTCCTCACGCATGGGCTAGCTTAGTTCTGCCCACGTCTACCCGCCTCTGTTTACTCTACTGCTCACAGGTACCCGCAGGTATTCCTTCGACAGTAGCGTGTAACTCTGGCTTTTGTTGGTTTATGACTATTGGTTGTTGTTGGGTTGGCTTTGGTGGTTCCTGAGTCTTTGTTGGCCTCTTTCTTGACTGTTTCATGCCTTGGTTGTGACCAGAACTCTTCGTTTCTCTTGGTTGAGCCTTCTTGGTTTTTTACCAATCTTTGGATTTCACCTCTTGGTTTTTTCCTTTTGAGCTCATTCCTTTGGATGAGTCTTGCTATTTAGGATCTACTAGGTTGTCTTAGTGATGTTCTCGGCACTTTAGTGACTGAATAGTAGGATTTTGCTTGCATTTTTTCATTCCATTTATATTGAAAAAATAAAAATAAAAATATACATCTAGTTTTTGTGCATTTTCCTTCTTGTTTATAAGCGAAAATACAAAAATATTTTACTTTTATGTACTGCATCTTGCATTGAGTGCTTGTTGCCTTCATTTTAGGTTCTTCTTGTGCATCGAAAAGATAAAAGTTTGCATCTTTATTTCGGAATTGTTGGTTGATTTTGCATATTAGTGACATTGTTTTATTGGATAAATGAGTCTAGGATTGGACGATTTTGCATACTATTGAGTCTACACATCACTAGTTTCATGATCATATCCCTTGAGTAACCACAGCCACTAAAATTAAGACTTAATCTTAAAATTGATTAGACTGATTTTATTTATAAAGTACACCAACTAGCATAGGTTTAGAGTCTTGGAATAGATCATTGTGAGTTAACAATCCAAGACTACTAGATGAAACATTAGGTGTCTGACTAGGGAGTGGAGGAATCCATGGTATAGATCGGTGTTCTCAGGAAGCTCTACTCGATCCAGAGTTAAGCACAAGGTCACGGGAGGTTGGTTGAGGAGATATCCCTCTGATACCAGCTGAACATGGGAGATATATCCAGGATTTGTTCGTATCTCGGGGTACCAGAGGTTCGTCCTCTTGTGCTTCGAGCTTAGCTACCCTTCCCATATGATGGATCCCACCTGTGACTGTCCCCCTAAGCATTGGTTATATTGCGGTGACCATAGTTGCCTTACCTAGGTATCGCACAAGGTACTTGTAATGGTTATGTTGTTTGTGTCCTGAGTCAGATAGGGATTGGATAGCACAGTTGTGTTTGTGCAGTGGACTTGACCCTGTACACGCAGTGAAGCCTGGGTGTCTCTATAACTGATTCTATTACCTCCGGCTATAGTTTGGGAGTCTCAAGCCTCTCATAGGAGATACATACCGGCTCTAGTTTCGGGAGCTCATTTAGCCACTCTGTTTGTCTGCTCTTGGCTATAGTTTCTCTAGGTGTGTGCTTCTAATTTACTGTTTTTGATTGATAGTTGGCCTTTAGGGGACGTTTTGACTCTCTCCGGAGATATCATGGTGCGGATCCCTACTCTCCGCCGGTCCTGTCGGTTGGATGGTTTAAAGCCAACGGAGGTTTCATGCCGTAATGCTAGAGGACGCCAGAGGGCTCCCTCTAAGTATTTGGATTATTACATGACTTACATTGAAGACTACATGGTTGCACATCCCAATATTGAGGAAAAACCTTCGACTCCTTCGGGTAGAGTTGACCATACTTCCGATCCCCATACTCCTCGTGAGGCGTGGGGAGGTGATCCACCTGAGACTCAACCTGGTTCTATTTGGCCTAATCCACTTGATCGAGATATGTTTGATCCTTCGAATCCAGATAATTATCTTTACAGGATGCCCGACTTACCTGAGGACGAAGAAAAGGACGAGCCTTTCATTCCTTCATTTCCACGCAGTTATAGATATGGGATGCCTGAGGCACATGATGAAACTGGCCCTATGATCAACCCCACTGCACTCTCTTTTAGTATGCCTAGTCATAGTACTGTCGAACCTTCCACTACGGTTGGTAGTCACACTGGCACTAGTCAAAGTGTTAGCCATACTATACCCACTGGGGGCACTACCCTCGCTGGGGGCACTACGTTGTCCACCCGTACACATAGTATGGGGACTGGTCAGATTCCTAACAATGCTAATGTTGGAACACGACCACCTCCTAGGATTACCCAACCTAACCGGAATGTTGTTCAGAATACAACTCGCCATCCAGAACCTAATACACGCGCTGCTACTCGTCAACCCAGGACTACTTTTATGAATGATACCGTTCCTCCCAACCACGGGGGTGGACACATAACGCATACTTTTTCGTCCACTGCCGCCACTAGTAATGCTAATGTAGGGGGTGGGAATATTTCCTATCCACATGGACATCACACCACCAACCCTAGTACTAGTCACACCAATATTGGAGTTGGGAATGCTTCTCATGCTTTTGGTCACCATTACGGTCATTAAAACATGATTCCTGCTATGAATAGTAAATACATGCCCCATACTCATGGGGGCACCCCTTACTACAACACAATTGGTGCAAGTGGGTCAGGCAAGAGGAGGTTATCAATCTTATGGCGATGGGAAAGCTTATGGTCCGTCAGGTCCTCATTATCAGCATTTTAATCCTCATGGTCAAGCTTTTGGTCCATCTTATAACACGGTTCCGTTTAACCAACCTTTTATGGGGGCTTATAATCAAGCTTTCTAGCCTCAGCTCCCTTTCCTTGCACGCTTGAATCTCCTGGATATTTCAAAGCTCACAAATGTTCCGGTGTGTCACAACCCTACTTGGCCCCTGGTCCCTACCAAGCTCCCTTCGGACATTCCGAAGTTTGAAGGGAAAGGTGGTGAGGACCTAGGAGATCATGTCATGACGTTTCACCTTTGGTGCTCCTCCAACTCTTTGAGTCATGATTCCATTAGATTACGACTATTTCAACGCACCCTCTCGGGGGCAGCCGCGAAGTGGTATGTGGAGTTTCCTGGAAACACCTATAGGGGATTCAACAAGATTGCTTTGGTTTTCTTAGACCATTTCCAATTACCGGTTCATTATGATACTGGTACTGAATTGTTGTCCACCTTCCGTCAGAATAAGTCCACACATATTTCTAACCACGTTCAAGAGTGGCGTCGACGGAAGAGATTAGTGAAATCCAACATTCCTCCAGAGTTCCTTTTGGAATGGTTCCTCAAGTATCTACTCCCATACGTTGCTAAGGATGTTTCGATGTCCGGCATTATGACTGAGGAACAAGCTATCTTGAAAGTCCAGTAGTTAGATCTATTTTATTCTGAGTCTGGCATTTTGTATGGCATTATTCCTGATGCACCGAGAATAAGACATGAGCCTACGTTAGTTCCTGGACCACATGCACTCGCCCTATAGACTTGGTAGCTAATCAAATGCAAAATTTGTCGCTAAACCAGTCTGCTCCCGGACAGGTTCACACCTTGTCCACTTCCACTCCGTTGTCTAATGTACACAATGTGCAATCAACAAAGCCGTCGGGTAACCAACAACCTGGTGGCAAGAAAAAGGGGAGAAATAATCATAGGGGTGGAAACAATGTAAGTAATAACAATAGAAATCGTAATACTCCTCATAAAGAGAATGCCAACCCTCCTCGAGAAGGCGGTAATGCTGGCAAGGATCGTAAACCTAGGCGTAACGTAAAATTCCCTTGTAAGCTTTGTGGGGAGGATCATCTTACTCACTTATGTCCTCGAATTGAAGAAGCATCGAAGCATTTGGCATAGAGCCCAGCTTTGTTGAAGGATCCCCTTCCTCATCATCAAAACATGGCTTCGCATGCTCCCACAACTAGTTATGGTACTAATGAAACGGCAACGGCTTCTTCCAATACTAGTGGTTATGGATGTGTGAACATGGTTCAGTCGGAGGTTTGTGTTGCTACTCGTCAATGCGATTATGGTGCACCACAACCAAATTTGGGGAATGAGCCTCCCCCTCCTCCTGACAATTCCTTTCATATCGAGAAGCCCTCCGTTATGCTGCAGATACCGAAAGGTGTTCTCAAGCGCTCCACGCATAATCCTAATGCTCGAGCTACCCAAAACTACTCCATTATAGAAGATTTGGGCCAAACTCTGTGTGCCATGTCGGCTCTCGAAGTTCTGCAAGCCTGTCCTTCTCAGAAGCATGCCCTTTTGAGTGCATTAGGAGTTCAAGATGGGGGAAATCCTAGTGTTATCAAGTTCGATACTACTGATGTCCAGCCTCGCTTACCTTACCACATGGATTTTCAAATCCAGGTGGTTTTCCTTAAGAGCTTCATCAAACGTACTATGGTTGATGAAGGTGCCTCCGCGTCAATAATGTCATTAGCTTGTTGTAAATCTCTTGGCTCTCCTCCTCTACTCGTGTCTAGAACTACACTCACTGCATTCGACGGTAGGTCTTTTACGCCGCATGGAATTATCCCTTCCCTTGTTGTCTCCTTGGGAGGTAAGTCTGTACCTATTGAAGTCGAAGTAGTTGATGCGCCCATCGACTACAACCTTTTACTGGGTCAAAACTGGATGTATGCTATGAAGGCTATCGCGTCTACTGTATTTAGAGTTGTCTGCTTTCCCCATGAAGGAAAGATTGTGACGATCGATCAGCTAGATTTTGTTAGCACTCCTTCCGCAGCATCCACGGGATCTGTAGTCCCACAAGTTTCTGATTCTCAGTCGGCAACTGGGAACATAGGTGTTGGAATGTACCCTTCATTGATGGGAAATTATAATCTTTCTGTACCTGTGAATTTTATTGGAACAATTTTCGACAATGCGTCTCCTCCTTCGAATAATATGTTATTCCAGACCTCCTATTTAGATGATCTGTGGACTTTACCATCCACGAGTTCCACATCTGGAGACATTGTGCATGTCGGGATGCCTATGCCTTTATCTGTAGCGGAGCTCGCTTATGATCATATCCAACAAACCATTGCAGATCTGGATCTCTCTTCTTCCCAGACAGTTGAAGAAGATCCCGTTACATTGCCAGTTTGGGAAGCCAACTCATCTTGCTCCCACGATTGCCTTGATGATACTTTACCATCTGATGAAGCTATCCTCAAGGCCATGTGTGGTAGTGAGAGGCCTTGGGAAGATATGCACCATTGCTCTTATTTCCTTCCCAACCTCGAGCTCGTTGAGCAAGAGGAGTTTAGGATGACTCTAGCTGAGATGGTTGGTCACCCTGTGGCTCTTTTGGAGTCACATGATGTTTTTGCGGAGGGGAATATGGCCAATATTTTCCCAACCACTTCGATCAACATATCTCGCAATCCTAGAAAGATAGAGAATGTTTACATCGGTGCTGATTGCACTCCTGAGGAGATCGCTATTTACACTGACTTGTTTACAGAACTCCGGGAAGCTTTCTCTTGGTCATATGAGGAGATGCCAGGAAGAGACCCCCGCATTGTTGAACATGAGATTAGAACGTATCCTGATGCTAAACCGGTTCGACAATGCTTATGTGCTGTGAAACCTAGGAAGGCAGCTGCTATTAAGGCAAAGGTGGAGAAACTGCTCAAAGCTGGTTTCATCTACCCTGTTCCCCTTACCGAATGGGTGTCAAACCCCGTTCCTGTGGATAAGAAGCAGGGAACGATCCGTGTATGCACTGATTTTAGATATTTGAACCGTGCATGTCTGAAAGACAACTTCCCCACGCCATTCATTGATCAAATATTGGATGCTTGTACGGGAAGTGAGATTTTTTCATTCATGGACAGCTTCTCGGGTTATAATCAGATTCAAATCAAACCCATGGACCAACATAAGACGGCATTTATTTGTCCATGGGGAACATTTGCATATCGAAAAATGTCCTTCGGCCTTAAAAACACCAGAGCTACTTTTCAGTGAGCCATGACCTATGCCTTTCACAATGTTAAGATGATTATGGAATTTTTCTTAGATGATCTTGCTGGCCATTCTCTCAAGAGAGTGGACCACCCCAAGCACCTCCATATGATTCTCGAATGATGTATCCACTACAAAATTCGATTGAATCTAAACAAATGCATCTTCGTTGTTAGGACTGGTCGCCTTCTAGGATTCATAGTTTTGAGGGAGGGTATTAGAGTCGATCGTCTCAAAGTTGAGGCAATACTTCAGTTGCCTCCTCCACGTAATTTGTTACAACTTCAGAGCCTCCAAGGGAGATCTAATTTTCTACGTCGGTTTATAGCTAACTATGCAAGTATTACTAAAGGTTTCGCACGCTTGTTGAAGAAAGACACAGCTTTTATCTGGGATGAGCGATCCCAACAGTCTTTTGACGCCCTTAAGAAAGCTTTGGTATCGGCTCTGGTGCTTAGTACGCCGAAATTTACACGAGATTTTATTATTTAAGTGGCCGCATCTCAGGAGACTATTAGCATGGTCTTGGTTCAGGTAGATGATGTGCTCATCGAGCATGTTATCTATTATCTCAGTTGAAATTTAGTAGACGCTGAGCTAAGATACACTCACGTAGAAAAGCTGGCACTCGCGACTGTCCATGTAGTCCAACGGTTAGGACATTATATTTTGCTTCGAACAACCACAGTTGTAGCTCACATCAATCCGTTTCAGTTCGTGCTATCGCGACGCCTTATCAGGGGTAAGTATAATAAATGGATTGTGATCCTTCAGGAATTTGATCTTGATTTTGCTTCGGAAAAATCGGTGAAATCATTGGTGTTCGGTGAGCTTATGTCAGACCTTCCACGGCTTGATGAAGATGTCATTCATGAAGATTCCTTTGTGGATGATCACTTATTTCTTATCTCGTCCGAGGACCCTTGGTATGGGGATGTCATTGTATATCTCCAAACTTTGAAGTTTCCTCCGCATTATTCGCGAGATGAGCGGCGATGTGTGAGACATCACACTAAAGATTATACTATCGTCGGTGACACTTTTTATCGCCTAGGAAAGGATTCCATTCTCTGTCGTTGCTTGACTCACGAAAAAGCGGAACGGGTACTTAATGATTGCCATGTGGGGGCGTGTGGCGGTCACTTATCCGGGCTTGCTACAGCCCAGCACATCATGTGAGCTGGTTATTTTTGTCCTACTATATTTAAAGTTTGTATTAATGCTGTGAAGAGATGTCACCCTTGCCAGGTGTTTTCTCAGAACGTACACTCACATCCAGTGCCCCTCCATCCGGTCGTCACTGTCGGTCCCTTCACTAAGTGGGGGGTAGATTTCAAGGATTGCAAACCAGCTTCCGCTGGGGGGCATCACCATATTATTGTGGCCGTGGATTATTTTTCCAAGTGGGATGAGGCCATGCCTACTGTAAAAGCCGACGGTGCTACTGCATCCCATTTCGTGTTCAACTAGATTATCACTCGGTTCGGTATCCCGAAAGAGATTGTCACTGACCATGGTAGTCACTTTCAAAACAAGATGATGGAGAATTTGTCTCTCAAGCTTGGGTTTTGTTAGGAACACTCGTCTTCCTACTATCCTCAAGAAAATGGTCAGGTTGAAGCAGTAAATAAGTCTTTGAAGACCATTCTCTAACGTACCATCCAACAAAGCAAGACCAATTGGCATATCATGTTATATCCTTCTTTGTGGGCATATCGGACTGCAGTTAATTTGCCACCGGGTTCTCACCATTCCAGTTAGTTCATGGTGTGGAGTCACTTTTACCGATTGAATGCAAAATCCCTTCACTCAAGCTAGCCATAGAGCTCCTCCCTGATATGACAGAGATTGAGCAACGTTTAGTACACCTCGAGCAACTTGACGAGCACCATCGAGATGCCGCTGTGGCTATTGATGTTAACAAGTGCCGTGTCAAGGTTCAATATGATAGGTTTATACATCCTCGACAATATGCTGAAGGTGACTTGGTACTCTTGTATGACCAAGCTAAAGAACCCCTGTGGGCAGGCAAGTTCAATCTCATGTGGCATGGTCCTTACATTGTGAGGTGTGTCCTCGAAAAAGGAGCTTATGAGTTAGAAGACTATGAGGGAGTTTCCTTGAAGGAGCCTAGAAATGGGCTCTACCTCAAGCAGTATTACGCTTGAACATTTGGTTGGGGCTAATACTTTTGTACACTATTGTATAGTTTTTCTGTACATAGTTTAGATTTCCTTTTGGTTTTCGGGTCTATTTATTAGCCTCTGTTTGATTGACAGATGTCAACGGGATTTCCTACATTCTTAGGTTTCGCGGATGGTGCTAGCCGACATACGCAACAGCTTGCTTCTGCTGCCTAGGTTATCTTCTCACCTAACCACCTAGTTGTGTCTTTAGGAGGTGTTTGTCTCGGTCCTACATCTAATAATGTGGCTGAGTATAGTGTCGTTATTGAGCTACTTCGGGATGTTATTTCACACGAAATCCAGTCTTTAGAAGTCCACCTGGATTCACAACTAGTTGTGTCTCAGCTGAATGGGCAGTACCATGTACGAGACCCTACCTTACTATGGATATTCCTTAAGGTACGACTCTTGGAGAGACATTTTGTTTCAATTACATATATTCACATTCCGAGAAGTCTTAATTATAAATCTGATGCATACGCTAACTATGTATTAGATTGGCATTTGTCACATTCATCATGAAGAACATAAATAAAAATACATTCATACATTTGTACATACACACATGTAGTAGAACCGAGAACCAAAGTTGTATATATATATAAATATGTCCAAAAATGGTGGTGTCATACAAAAATGGAGCCTGTAACCCTCAAAAATATACATATCGATACAAAACATAATGAGACCCTAGGATATCTATTCCCTCCAAGGAGGTCTAGCTGCCGCCTCAACGAGATGTGTCTCATAGAAGTACTGTACTTCATTGGCCACCCGCTGTAGTAGCTGTACCCACTCACCAGGAACACCCAGTACTTGGCACTGCATGGCCTCAGTTAGTTGGGCTACCTCTATCTATGGTACTCGGGCAACCATTCGTGATATGTTGCGCCGCAACGTCTGAAGTGTGCGCCCTGTTGCAGCATCTGCTGCCACATCATCTCTACCCTGACGACCATGTCTCGGGAAGCCCTTGGGTCTCACTGGGCCTTTGTCTGTGAGAAAATAGTCACCCATTAGCACATGACACTACCACCAAAAATATTTTTTGCATTTCAACTATAATAAAAAAATCCATAAAAATTTAATAAACACAAAACCAAAAGAGTACTCACCGATGTCTCTGAAGGCTGCGCCTGGTGGGAGCGGCATGTCACGGTCCTGTCTGAAGTCTATCCCCACATAAGGATAGTCCTCAATAGCGATCACTTGCCAGTTCCACCAGTGGAAGAACTCCTCAGTATATGGTGACGCTAGACAACCACCACCCTATCGTGTTAGGATCTCAGCCCACCGGGTCAGGGCTGGATCACGGAGACTGTGAGGAGGGACATCCACCCTCGGGATAAGCCCCGAAACCCTCTCAAAGAAGAAGCTGCATAGGATGCTACCATACCCAAAGTTTTTGGCCTTCCCCTCTTTGCATTCCGTCAATTGTGTCTTCATAGACACCAGCAGAGTAGTACACCAATCGAATATAGTAGGTTGCATGCATTGTGATGCGTAGAACATCACCGGTTTGGATGCCTGATGCAGTGCTTTGGATCCTGTGATCCGCACTAGGGTAACCACAATGATCTTTGTACTCAGATTACTATGACATTGACAGGCACTTGGCTTCCCACTGCTTGTGTGTTGGCAGGACAATACCGTGCTATGTAGTCCTGCACAGTGATCCCACCACCCACAGTCCGTGACCGAAGACTAGCCACCTCCCCTCTATGGGACAAACCAGTAATGAAATAGATATCCTCTACTTCCAGTGTCAAAGTTTTCTCGTTGAGGATGAAGTGTTGAGCATGCACATCCCAGTAGTTTATCAGATGACGGAGTAATAGGTTTTGGTCCCTTAAACCCCCTATACTCCAGTACTTATACAAACCACATGTTTTCAATGCTTGTTGCGCTTGCAAATCATTGCGCACGACCCCATCAACCTAGTCATGCTCTCTTTCCCTCCACTCTAGAACCATCCTGGAGTGCAAAACAAGTAAATTTTGGTTAGTTTCATGATTAAAAATTTCTTCACGGCCATACCCGTGGGAAAATTTGTAGACAGTTGCGGGTACCTGTGAGCAGTCTATTTTTTGACTGCGCGTTTCGTGCCCTACCGGTGACCCTCATAGTTATAGCCCGTGGGTAGCGCCGAAGCCATCTAGGGCTTGGCCAAACAAAAAATTCCACCAACCAAAACTGAAATAAAAACATTAAAATGAAAGGTATGGGAGTAACCACCAACCTGCTCCGGACGGTTCGCTGAACGGTCGCTTGTAGCTCCCATGATTGGCAATTGAAGTTTTAGGTGAAAACTTACCAAATAACTCCAAATTGGTGAATAGTGCAAATGAATTGTAATTTGGAAAATTTTATTACTATTTATAATTTTCTGGACCCACTTCTCTATAGTTTTTGCCATTTTGAGCTGTTATGAACTAATATCGTGTCATGGAGTAGTGTTTTTTCAACAAATTTCCTCGACGAGAGTTGTTCTAAACCATTTCACACCTACGACAGGTACATTTCACACCTGCCATATAGGTTAGATGCCATTTTCGCATGCATTATGCATTTGACCTATTGACCATTTTCATAAACCCTAGGTGCGACCCCGCTTCGTAACTGACACGGAACCTTCACACTGCTATAGAAGTGTCATTATGTGGCGGTGGGGATTTTCCGAACATGGGTACCCTAGTTAGAACCCCTTTTTGCATTCTGGTGCCCATGCCATTGTTTGTCCTTAGGATTGGGAGTCCTTTGTAGTCACGCCATGACGTTGCGATAAAGACTCATACTCTACTTTGTCTTATGCTAGCCATCTCCCTTAAGGACTCCCCTCAGTTATATCATGTTGTGATTGCATTGCATCATCCTGCTTGTTGCTTGAGCGTTTTGCTGGCTCCCGCTTACTCAATTGTTAGCCTGGTGCCTGAGCACTTTTCCCCTGTCAAGCCCTGCAGAGCTTATATTTTCCCTTCACAATTTGATAACCTTTTGACCCTAAGGGAACATACCCCCAAGTGTCCACATCCTGCATGCACTTCCTTGCATTGAGCATAGGTATGTTCCACTACTTGGGACTAGTCTGCTAGCTATTTGACACTCATTCCCTCACTTGTTGTACTATAAGCAATTTTATTCTTTTTCAAGCTTTTCCCAAATATGAAAAAGACCAAAAAAATCAAATATTCCAAAAAGTTGGATGGGATTATGGTCACTATTTCTTGTTGGCAGTTGTTGTGTCGCCTTTGAACAGAGCATTCATTCCACTTCGTATATTATGAGTTGGGACTATAGTTGGGCCTTAAGAGCTGTACTTGTTTCTCAGTCTTCTCCACCGATTGGTTAAGCTTCCAGTCATTATGGAGCCCTCTGCAATGCCTCCTGCATTGCACAATTCATGTCAAGTCTATGCTGCCTGAGTCTATCCATCTGCTCATGCTCTTGTTCAAAGGAAGTCCTGAAACCAGTGTCAGCCACTCCTCAGACCTCTTGACTATTGCATGTCAGCCATCCTTATTGAGTCAGTCCGTTTTACCTGAGATCTTCCAAATCTTTCAGCATTGCTAGTACCTCATGCTGGTTGATGGGGGATGCCTTAATGCCCTCCTTCTAGCGATTCTCATTCCGTCAACTTCAACCCATTTATTCTGGGACTTGAGGCTTAGAGTTCAGTTGAGTACCTTGAAGCTTGCAGTCATTAGTGGCAAGTTCTCTCGCCATGGACAGTTTTGGGAATACATCAATGTCCCCCGATCGATGGATTCATCTTAGTGTTCAACTTCAACTCATTTATTCACACTCTAATGATTGTGCTCTGTACCTTGATGCCCATTTTCATTATTGGTGGGTCATCTCGCGTCTGTTAACGGTATACATCATTGGCCGGTAATCAGACGATGTCTCATCAGGTTCAACCCCAACTCTTTTATTCACTTGATGGGACTTGCACCATCGAAGACTTGTGTAGAAGACCCCAGGCCATTGTGGCATTCAGTATGCTACATATGAATTTGACTTTACATCTGAGATATCACCTCTCAGATTTTAGTAGTTTGTACCTCCAGTTTCGTATCAGTTGTCTTCTTTTCAGCAGAAGACCCTATCTTACTATAAAGAGATCATGGTTATGATAACTTATGACATGTATTCATTATGTACTACCTATTCATGGCCATTGTATCAGATTGTTGTACTATATCGACATGTATTCAAAGATACTATTGTATTATGACTATTGAGTTGTTCTTTCCACTTGTGTCTCCATCACTCCACTTCTGAGTTTTCTAATGTATTTCGGCCATCGTAGCATCAGTCTCTGACCTCACACTTTTGGGAGCATCTGTTACATCGTAATCTTCCACCCTGTGAGCATCAGCATTCTTTGGCCTTTAGGATCCATTTCAGTGACTTAGATCCACTTATATCCTTCAGAGATACCAGTTTACCTTATTTTTATTCCTACCTGCTTGTTTCACCTTTATAGTAGGCGTACCCATGAGTTGCATCCCTATAGCCCGCGGGTATGAAGTAAAATGGTAAAAACCACTATTTATTACTTTTTACTCCCAAAAAGCAGTCATTGGGTGACCTTTGGCTCTCCATCTACCCGAGTAACACCTCGATGTGTCCTTTCACCTACCTTTGAGAGGACTATATATTGAGCACATATGGCTTATGGACGGGAGGAAGAAGAGAATAGCAAGAGAACTCTAGTGGATTTTTGCCCTATCTTGAGTCTGCACTCATTGATCCTTGTAGTTGTGAACCATCTATGTTCACCTTCCAAACTCCTATCTAGTTTGAGTTTTCCATTCATGGAGGATTGAAGTGGTGGAGGCACAAGTGGATTGATCTAGATCTTGGTTCAGATTGGTTGTCGGCAAGAGGTCGTATCACTTTGTAATTCTTCTTGTTCATTAATAGAAATACTCATATTCTCGTCCATCATGTTGTGAATGTTGTTTATTATACATTGGGTTACATTTGCTTATGATATTATGGACCATTGTTATTGATAATGTTAATGTCATTTATATACTATATGTACTTGTTGGATATTGGCTGTCAAGACTAATTTGCAGATTTCAAGTGCGTGGATTGAAAGCTCCAACGGGGATCTACATCAAACATTTGGATCGAGGTTGGTTACATTTCTCCATTATCTTAACATTATCACTTATAATAGCATTGTTTTGAGAATTGAGTTGATTTCTGGTAGTCATCTATCTATTGTGGTATTCCCAAGCCATAGTGAGTTTTCTCCAATACATCACTTGGTAGTTACCATTTCTTTACAACACACCTTGTGATAATGTATGGGTGTTTTGATTCCTACATCTTCAAACACACTTTCATAATAGAACCCATGCATATGTTTTAACAAGATTTGATTTTTTGTGAGAGATAGGGTGGCTCTAAAACATTCACATGGTGGGCATGGCCCCAACCATATATATGGATGTTAAAGGGGCATCATAATGATTTGTAGCATTCTCTTCCAGCTACTAGATAAGTTTTCAAGCCTTGGTCGAATGAATAGTCACATGGCCTCGGACATGGCATAAGAAATCCTTCTCTTCTCCATGCTCAAGAGAACAAGGATTCATAACAAAAAAATTTCAATTCCTCCACAACCTTTATCCATAGCCACATCAATGCCCATAGGTTGCATAAAGTGAAAAATTGGTTCTCTTAGTAATGCTTTCTCCCTTAATGGTATTGTAAAATGCACACAAAACATTTTTGGGAAAATGTGGGTGCAAAATTTTCCATGACACTTTCATGTTTGGTTATTCTTCATTTGCATTTATATGTGTAAGATAGAAGTAAAACTTGTCTGTAATTATTAAACCTCTCGATAGGTTAGTTGTTCTTTTCAAGTTGATTTATAAATAAGATATTGATCAAATTATAACTATATGAATTAGACTATTCCATGGAAGGACGTTATTGAACTTACATATTGACTTTATATGAATCAAATCGAATAATGGCTTCAAATCTTACTTTACGGGATTACTATTTCCAAATATTGTACTAAATATATACATATTATAGAGTAATGTTTGACTATCAACCGTAAGGGAATGGTCGGGGTTTTACGCCAAGATACAAGTACAAGTGTAGACTCTGTTGTTTTATGAACTTAGAATAGATGTAGGATTGCATAATATTGTGCTTAAACTTCCTTATGATCGTTGGCATGATCGCCTCTTCCTATTTATATACATTAGGACATGGGTTAATTATTGTAAAATGCGTAGATTCCAGAACAGATCTAGTTGTCTGCGATAGCAAAGACCAATGTTCTGTTTATATGATATGCATAAATATTGAAAATAAATCAAATATTACATGGTTGAAACATTGGGTTTCACCTAGGTAAGGAATGCTCCGTAAGGTTCGAATGTTGTGTTTTTATTTAAAAGAAAGTAGTGTTTTTGTTTAAAAGAATGCAGTGTTTTTATTTAAGGGAATGATTTGTTTTTATTTAAAAGAATCCAGCGTTTTTATTTAAAAGAATGTTGTCTTTTTATTTACAGGAATGCGGTGATTTTATTTGAGAAGAATGTTGTGTTTCTTTTATCTTAAGAAACAATGTTCCGTGAAGTGTAATCCTTTGCGTAATTTATTTGTCATTGGGTTTGGGATCCATTCAGGGATTTCACCTATGATAAGCTCAAACCGAGACTGCGTTTTCCAGTCATATTGTAATTCATTCCCTATTGAGTCGAATTGGGTCAAGGACCTAGTTATCGTATGGCCTCGTACTACTCTACTCTAGTTCAATGCATCTATTTATGATTGCCATAGCATTATTCGATAGTTCCCATACATTGTTGTCCTCTGGGGATTCGAATTACACAGCACGTGTCATTCGAGGTTGTATAGTAATTTTATCGGAGACTTTTTAATAGCACACCGCAACTTCCAGTTTGGCTTATCGGAGGCTAGTGCAATAGCCTGTCGTGGCTTCTCATTTGGATTCAAAGGCTTGTGCATCAGTCTTCCGCAACTTCTCATTTTTTCCTCATCGGAGGCTTTTGCAACAGTCCTTCGACACCGTAAGAAATTAATTTAGTGCATTTCACAAAAAAATTCATGAAATGAAATTTAGAAATTTTTCATTTCCTATTTCCAAAAAACTTCAGTTATAGTGATGGATTATAATATTTATATAGGTATTTTTTTTTAATTATGGGGAGACATCAATGGAATTCCATTTACTATAGCAACAATTTCCATCTATGCTTAATTATAGTGGATAAATTTGGTATTCTCTTCAAATTGTATATATATAATGAGTATACATCATCAACATTCAGAGTACTCATCAATGCAAATTCAAAATTTTTGAATTTGTGTTACTATACTTAAAGATTATGTATTTCAAGGCCAACTTGAGCTAACTCATCGAGTTTTAAAAATATTAACTGATTATTGGATTCTAATAAACTGCCTCCTAATAGTAATAATGTAGTATTTTAAGACCTCATAATAGCACAATAGTTTAAGAAGGAATGAGAGTAATACATGTTATTAAGCCTCCTGGTTTAAAGTATCGATTTATCAATTCTCCACCCTCCTATTATATACACACCCAGTCTCCTTGATGCTCTATCCGTTCCTTGATAGGCTCTTATTGAATTGTTAAACAACTCCATATAATATAGAGAGAAAAAATTGAATAATAGCTACAAAGTTGATAGATATGTAAGTTTGTGGGTTAAAGGTAAACTAAGGAGGGGAATAGAGGAATGTGGAATGGAAACAAAGCTTTCAATGTCCAAGTTGTCTTACGCTAAGTAACCAATTTAGTTCTCTAATAAATAAATAAATTGGTGTTGGCCCAGCAGGTGGCCATCACGTGTCTCTCACTCTTTCTAATTGTAAAGTTAGGTATTCAAAAAAACCAAGACAAAGAAGTGTGGAAAGGGACAGACTTAGAGGGAAATTTTGACAATGTTATCATCACAATTCAAGCTGCAAAATGCATACTACAAAAAGCTTAATATGGCTGGAACTTAATGCAGAATATTATTAAGGAACATACAAGCTGATGCATAATATTTTCCTAGTTCAAGTCAAAATACAATGGCTATATATTCCTATGAACCACTTCTTTTTTAACCATGTTTGAATTGTGTTTAGTGCTCAAGATACCTTTAGAATAATGTTACAAAAAAAATTTAAGATACATGTTTTCATATATTTCAACAACTATTTATGTAGTGATCCTAACTAGCATTCACACACTTTTTTTGCAGATTTATTTTACGCCATTTGTTTGGTTCCTATACAAAATGGAAGATCAGGTATTTCATGAGAGCTGAGTTCATCCTATCTTTTTGTTTGGTTTTGTTGTTGTTGTTGGCTTCTTCATATATTTTCTTGTTTTTGATGGATTCTTGTTTGGTTTTGCTACCACATCCTTTGCACGTTAAGTTTTTTTTCACTAAAAAATTGCAAACAAAGTTCTCATACACAAAAAGTTACTGAAAAGTAATCACCCCTATAGAGAATTCATAATTCAATTCGTCCCCATCAAATAAGAGAGAAATTGACAAGGTAGGCAAGAGACCGATAGTCATATTTTGAAAATTGTTGTCAAAAATAGGATTGGATAGGATGAATTGAGGATGGAGTTCAACATGCAAAAGGAAAGAAAGTGAAAATTTGATTAATAAGTGTTGGAACTTTGGGTTCCTTGTAACCTCACGTTGTCATCTGATTGGTTGTCACTTCTAAAGGAAATACTAATGTTGTTCCTCTTTTAAACCTGTAAATTTTGCCAATAATTAAAGCCAAGTCTTAAGGCTTGACTGATCACCTTGTTTTCATATTAGAAATCATTCAAGGAAAAAATGACATTAGTATTTTGAAATCCTCATCATTTTTACTACTCCCTTACCATTCTTCATTTTCGATAATCACAACTAAATAGCATGATATCCAAGTAAGATGTGCACAAATGTTGGATTGGCAGATATGACTTTCACTCTAAATGTTTGATCTCTTGCAAAGAAACATAACTTCGTTGCATTAATCCTCTAAACCATCTAAAAAATAATATCCAACACATACTCCTCTATAGTTCACCTCTTACAAATGTCTTAAACTATAACATATCATGCACCTAAGAGTCATATTCTTTTGGGAAAGATGTAATATTTGTGTTAAAAGTTGCACTCTTCTTTTTATAATACATGGTGCATTCAGGGAAATAGCACATCATCATCTGGATATTTAGATGAACGAGCACCAATACCTGCTCCAGGGACAAATGAATACTTCAATGAGATGATATATTGCACTTGCAAAAGGTGCCAAAACAGGAAACTAAAGAAGCGACTGCTAGTTGGTAAACATAGATTGAACTATGGAGTTTATATAGAAGAGGTACACTATAAAATTAACAAATTGTTATTCTTATAATAAATAAATATGCACATTATGTAATACATTATTATTGATCATTTCAAAGGATTTTTTTGATGAAAAGCCGCTTTCAGTTCCCAATGTTCCTGGAGAACCGACAGATATCATTGATGATAGCCATTCTCAAGATGAAGAACAAGACATATTTATGGATGAAACTACTGCACAGATAAATGAGGCTGGTGTTAATGAATTTATCCAAGACTTCTACACATCTTCTGAAGAAGTTATTGATTCACCCCTAGCTCATTTAGCTAGGACGCCCTTTTCCCAAATGCATATACTTCTATATTGGCGACACTTATGTTGTTGTTGAATTTGAAGGTTACACATGGATTGACAAACACATGCTTTACCGATATATTAAGGTAGGATTTGATATTCCTATAAATTAATGATCTAAATGTCTCAAAATTTTGAATATTGTGTATACTTATGTTATAAAATCATTTGTTGCATCATGTATTCCAAAGGACAATAAGTTTCCTCATTCTCATAGAGAAGTATCTTCAATAACGAAAGACATTGGAATGGAGTACAATACATATGATGAGTGTCCAAATGGCCATATATTGTACTATGGAAAGAATGCAAATTTGCAACAATGCCCAGTTTGTCACATAGATAGGTATCGTAAAGATCAAGTATCCAAGAAGGTTCCTTATAAAGTACTACGACACATTCCACTAAAGCCAAGGTTTGAGAGGATGTTCAAATGCAAGGAGTTGGCAAAATATATGGATTATCATGCATGGGGGAGGATCCAATATGGTGTCATGCGTATGGCCACAGATAGCAAATATTGGAAAGATATTGAGGAAAAATGGCCACATTTAAGAAATGAGCCAAGGAATGCAAGAATTTCTCTAGCAATGGATGGTGTCAATCCGTTTGGAGATCTTAGAACAACATATTCTGTTTGGCCAGTTTTAATTATTAACAACAATCTTCCCCCTTGGATGGAAATGAAAAAGGATCATGGAATGTTAACTCTCATCATACCAGGTACTGGAACATATTAATGCAATGCTTTCTTGAATATTATATACAAAAAAAATCAACTCAGTTAAACCCTCATACAAATTTTTTTGTTTATTTAGGGAGGTATCAGGTAAAGGATATGGATGTATACATGGAGCCCCTCATTGATGAGCTTCGCGAATTATGGGATGGTGTAAATATGTATGATGTATCAAGACCTATCAATGATAGAAACTTCCTCCTTCATGCAATCCTTATCTGGACAATTCATGATGCCTCGGGACTCTCTATTTGTTGTGGTAATATATTATAAATTACATTTGTAATTATTTTGTTCATTTTACCATTTACTCAATATGCATTCCATACTTATTTCAGGGCTACAAACAAAGGGGGAATATGGCTTTCCATCATGTGGGTAGAAAATGTTGCATAGGTACTCAAAGGATCTTAATAAAACTGTGTATGATGAGTATAGACAATTCTTATCACAAAATCATCGCTATCGAGTGCGTGAGAAAAATAAGTTCAATGGAAAGGAAGTGGAAATGAGGAAGCCAAGAAATATGAATCCTTCTAGGTGGAAAGCACTGTATGACAAAAAGGAAGGGATGAGCTTTCCACTAGGAATGAAAAGACTCTCTATTTTCTATAAATTAGATTATTATGAGAGCTTGCCAATAGCTCACCTATTTGATACTATGCACATCGGAAAAAATGTGGCAGAGTGCTTGCGGAAACATCTAAATGGAACCAACCATGAAGCACAAATAAAGTTACGAAAGGACCTCCAAGTTGCCAATATCATGCCAAACATGTGGTTGCATGAAAAAAACTCATATATTCATGCTCCTTGGGTTTTTACATCAGAGGAGAAAGCAAACATCATTGATACAATGAAAAGCATAAGATTTCCTTCTGGTTTTGGTGTGACATTAAAAAATGTATTCACGAGAGATGGTCAGAGTTTACAGGCATAAAAACACATGATTGACACAACTGGATAAAGGTAACTTTGTAGTACATCAGATTTGTTGCAAGATAGTTATAAATTTGTATATCTTACTAACAATAGAAGTTCATGCATATTTTAACATGGCTATTTGTTACTAGTCATGTAGTATGTGTTGCCTGCAGCAATACCAAGCACTTTTGATCGTGATGTCACGTTAACTATTTACAAATTATCCAAATATTTGAGGTATTTTGAATCTTTAATCCAGACTCTTCGATGACACTTATCCTTTGAAGCGTATCATTGGTAATTCATTTATATTAGTTTATACATATAGTTTTGAAGAAATCATTAGTCTTTATTGTGATACATGTTAATGTATGTAGGTGGGTCTCATCTAAAGAGATACACAAGGATGAATTGAAGTATTGGAAAAGGAATGTTTCACTTTTGATGTGTGATATTCAAATGTACTTCCCTCCAAGCTTCTTCAATTCTCAAGAACACTACCTTGTACACCTAGTAGAAGAGATTGAACAATGTGGTCATATCCATATTCGGACAATGTGGCTCATGGAGAGATATATGAAGGTTCTAAAACAATTTGTGAGGCAAAGGGCTCGACTAGAAGGGTCCATGGTTGAGGGGTACATGGTTTTCCAAACAATTGTTCATTTGAGTGAGTACTTACCTCAATTGCATCTTGAAGCACCTCGATTATGGGATTGTAACCAACCTCAATCATTTGAAGGAGAAAAATTAGAGGGTAAAGGGACTTCAAAGAGGATTAAAGGTATATAAAAATGTTGGAAGTAGTAATTTTTATCTTACATTTTTTAAGACATGGCTTTAAATAATTATTAATTCATTGAACAATTCTATTTTTCATTGTAGATGCTAAGGAGTGGGAGTCATTGCATTTGTATGTTGCATATAATTCTGACTTTATACTGGAATGGATGGAGAAGTACACTGAGCAAAAGAAATTAGAGGATGAAAAGGCATGGGCCAATATATATAATAGACATGGCCAAAACACTGCTCGAGGACTTCCTGCAGCCCATAAAAGAAAATGGCCAGAGAGATGCTCATGGAATTGGCTAAAGACCAATATTGAACATGAGGTAACAAAGGGGAGGAATAGAGTAACACAACAACAACTGAATTTCTTTAAAGGATCTAAAAATGGAGAGGTGATACATATATATTAACATATTGGAGGTATTTATTAATTTTTTTAAACTTTTGTATCCTTGAATCTAATTAGTTAATATTTATATGAATTTAGGTAACACATTACAAAGGAATGTGGAATAATGGTCATCATTTTTGCATCAAAAAGGTTGATGACAAGCAACAAACTTATGATTGTGGAATTTCAGCATGATTTGAGGTGGAATGTCGTTCACATGCAAATGATAGACAACCAATCACAAGCACACTTTGCTATTATGGAGTGTTGGAGGATATTATAGAGCTTGATTTCACGTCTTTCAAAAAAGTTCTATTTCGTGTTGAATGGTACAAGCTTATCAAAGTGGGCGAGGAAAAATCTATCTTTCTACACTTGAATGGATTTGAAATGATCAATACATCTAGGTTTGAATCCACTTCTAAACCTTATGTATTTCCAAATCAATGTGACCAAATATTTCTTATTCCAAATTTAGAACAACCCGGTTGGTCACTTGTTATTGATTATGATCCAAGAGGAAAAATAGTAACATTTATTCAAGATGTAGAGGAACATGATTTACTTGAAGATGCAGAAGCCCCCCCCCGAGGACATGGTTGACCTAGATGAAGATGATGAAAACATGATTGTTGATGATGCATATGACTAAGATGAAGATCATGATGAGTTCACTGAAGTGCTCGAAGGACATGAGCAACCGCATGAGAATCAAGTCCATGAAGATGATGAATTCATTGATTTTCATTTACCTGTAATTGAAGGTGACGAAGACCATGAAAACTCCGGTATTAATTTATTTGTGGATTATGTCCCATTAATGATGGTGTATTTATGACATTAGACGAGGAAGTTTCATGTGAGGACGATGATGTTTGATCATCATGTTCACTTTAAGATGGTTTTGAGGATTCATTACAATATAATTAAATATTTAAGGTTAAGTATTGTGTTTTTTATTGTACACACAATATAATGGAAATTAACTAGTAATTTGAATGTTTTGAGAGGTTTGTTAGTGGATGTTTGTAATGTCAATGTATATAATGTAACATCCCTCTTTACTCCTATTATGATGTGCATTAATGGTTTTAAGTATAATGGTAATTTCTTAAGAATTACTATATTGTTTAAGCTGTCAGTAATTGGATTATAAGAGATGATATTGATATAGATAATATCATTTGGATGCCTAATAAATATATGGTATGAACATTCGAATACAAGCTAGTATAAGGCCTAATGTATGCCTAAAGGAATGTTTCATTACACATATCTTCATGGTCCAATCCTTATGGTTTCATGTAATGAGCTTATTGTTATAACTGTCTCTCTATATGATGCGGATAATAGATATTCCTTTCATGACATTTAATTCAGATGGTTAAACCCAAGTTTATAATAAATGCATTACTAAGCTAAAGTACATAATGTAAGAAAGAGGATCTCTTTGTGTTTAAACAAGAATGAGACATAAAAGAATATTATAGAAGGATGTGTTCTTATGTACAACAAGCATCCATTCTTGGTTATAGTAGTTACCTAGAAAGTCTGTTTTATACCTTTAAGTGTTGATGCTTGTTAAAATAAATTTTTTTCCAATTTTTTTTGTTTCATTTTATGTTTTTACTTCTTTAACAAGTTACTTGAAAGACATTTTTGTGTTTTGTGGAGGTAGGGGATCTACCACACCCCAATTCTTTAATTGAAATGTTGAGAAGCTTAAATACACAATCAACACCTAGGAACTTTGTGCAATCAAAACCTAGGCAAGAGAAACACAATATCATAAAGATAAAAAAACCTTTGGAAGTTGAGCATTGTTTACGTTTTTCTTATGTATTGAAACATAATGAAAATTGTGTATGTTGTTGTTTATGTGCTAGTGAATTTGATCTATGTTACTAATATGACTTGCATATGTTCTCTAATCAATATTTTCTCATTTTATGTCATTATGTGTTTCATTAAGAATATGTCTATGGGTGCTTCTGATTCTACTATGGGGGATCCATTGATCTTAAATGATTTAATTGAAATGCTAAGAAATGGGCAAGGGAAAAACATTGCTACGATGGTGCATGAGGTAAGATTCAAATTGTCTTGTATAGGTTCAATTATATTATTTCCCCTATTAAATTATATTAATTTATGTTTGTGGATTTTAGGCCATCTCCAAAGTCATTCCAACCCCTATCACACCGTTTAATACATCTAGTATTATGCCAACGGTAAGATTTGATCTAGATTCTTGTGCATTTAATTGACTTATTTCACCATTTACCATTTTAATATTTATATTTGTGCCTTGTAGGATGTTTCAAGAATTACTCCAACAAGCGTGCAATCCATTGGTATAGAGGGGCATGTCATGCCCTCTACATATAGACTAGAAACACATGTCACAAGGGTGGCATCAAGCACAAAAAATAATAGCATTCCCTCTACATCAAACATGGTTGTTCCTAGTATCCCTATTGAAATGGACATGCATGCCCATGTTAGGAGTACATCCCAATTAATGAATAATCCATCAAGTTTGGGTTCAGTCAGAATTCTCCCACCAACACCTGAACAAGCTTGCTTGAGGATTCTCATAGAATCACAATCAAGAACACTAAGGCTCCTACCAAATACTCTTGAAAATGCTGAAATTAGGAAAGAAATACTTAAACAAATTCAGTTATGGGAGAGGGCATTATTGGAGAGTGCAGGACTTACTTCAGATGAACAGGTTAAATTATTTATATTATCATTCTTGTCCAATTCATAATTTTGTTGAGCATTATAGATTTCAATTTTCATAATTTAGAATTTTTAGTACATAGTGTCTTTCGAATTTTTGAAAGTTTATTGTAGTTCAAACCAGAGATATGGCTAGGTCTTACCTTTGTTGAAACCACTTGGGAGCTTCTTATGCTTTTGATGGAATGTTTAGGGAGAATGCTAGAGAAGATTTCATAATAAATCTTTAGAAATCAATGTTAAGACACAAACCTTACTTTATGCACCTTTGTAAATAGTAATAGAACAAAAGTAGTGCTTGAAATGATCTATTCTTCATAATTGATAGCAATTCTCAGATTTTGAAAATCATAGCAATGACATGTTAAAGCATATTAGTCTTCTTATGAACACACCAAAAGAGTCCTCCTTCAGAAAAGACAAAATGGATATGCACTTCTGCTACAAACACACAGTTATTAGTCTTCAGGGTAATGACATCCAAATGTCATAAAAATCAGACCTCAAGGCACATTTTCTCATCCACAAATATAGGCTTGTTGTAACCTTTTCCATGCATAAAAATTACCACAATTTTGGAGAGACACCAGGTTTTGGCACATAGAGTTTTAGGGATTCCAGCAACAAATGTTAGAAAATATTAAAAATTGTAATGAGCTACACTAAAAAATCAAGGTTGTTTTGCAGTAACTGTTTAAGAGTATCAAAGGGGGCCCAACACTACACCTCTTGACAAGGTACAATTTCCTCCACAAACCTATTAAGTAAAGGGGTCTTTTGCTGCAACAAAAAATCAGTCATTAGTCCTAAAAAATTTCATGAATGCATTGGATTAACCTAGATTTTAGAACTGTCATGTTACAACCCTTCTCATGAATAGATTTGCTATGCAATGATGTGCTAAAACTAGTCAAATCTGTAATCATTTTCATGTAATTTTTTATGCCTTGATGGTGTTTATGATAATTATTTTAGAGTTGAAAATAGTTTCATATTTTGGTTGGGATTCTAACAATTTCACAATCTTATTGAAAATATAGGAAATAAATGACAAAGTGACTGATGTACCTATAGGTGAATCTACCTCAGCCCCTAGGACTACAACAATATCCTCAGTCACTACAAAAGGATCGCAAGAAGTAACAATTTTGCTCACCTCAGAAGGAAATGTCTTGAAGGATGAAATGGGGTTAAAATTCTTTCACTTTATTTTTCACCATGCAGAACAACTATTTGGAAATACCATCGAAATGGATTGGAGGAAGCAAGCCAATGCTAAGAAAGAAGAACTCTTTAAAGGTGTCATTACAGCATTTGGAAATCCTAGTTTTAATAAGGAAATTATTCTATATATTGCACGGAAATACATTCACTCTAAACGAGACAATATAAGGTCAAAGCTGACAAAAGACTTGAGATATCCACGTCCAGCTTGGATCACAGACCAAGTGACATGGGATGAACTTATGAAAGATGCCAAGTTTAAGAGGAAGTCCCGCAATAATCCAAACTATAGGCCATCTTCACGAGGAGGAGCTAAAAGACGCCTTCTAGATACAACAAAAGCAACCCAGGCTAGGGTGTCAAGTATTGGATCCCATAAATTAGGATCTGGTGGGTACAATAGCATTCATGGTGGCTTGGTAAGTGAAAATTTTCATCTACTATATTTTCTGTTTCAAAAGAAAAATCATGACAAAGATGCACGATTTAGTTGTATCTGAGTCATTATACCTTATAAATTTGGTTATCTTCATTTATGTAGGATCACCAATTTCAAAAGGAAGCTTCAAGGGAGGACCTAAAATATGCTTTACTACATGGTTCCCAAGGCCTTCGACAACATATGCTAGATCGAGGGGAGATATTAGTCACTGGTCATGGATCTGAGGTAAGTTCTTTATAATATTTTATGAATTATGCAATCATTTAATTGGAGGCATTATGTCATCTTAATAAGTTAAATTATGTTGTGTATAGGAATCCCAACAATCAAACTCATCAGGTGAAGCATATGGTAGTGATCATGAGGAGCTATAGGCACATAATGGATCGTTTGTTGCACACAATTATTCGATTCTCATTACTGAACCCGAGCGAGAAACCATCGTTGAATTCCAACAAATAGGAGACAAGAATAACTAGGAGGATGTTCAATCTGATGAGCAATCCAGACCTACAATTAGAATAGTACCTCGTAGAAAGAGGACACAAAGGAAGATGATGGATATAAACCAATAAACATCATACTTGTTGAGTGCCTCTGTTCAGGGTACTTCTTGTGCCGTTGTTCAGTTTTTGTTTCTATTATTTAAGCCTAATTTATATATCATCATACTTGTTAAATCAATATTCATGTTTCTTCAGCATTTGCTGCCTTGAATCGAGAATGGATGATTACTTATATTTTCAATGATATGACTGTATTTTCACCAAACATTTTCAAGTTGGTTGCTTTTGAGAAGTGTTAAGTTAAAAAGATTTTGTTGTTAGCCTAAATATTTAGTGGAATTTGTTATTTGTTCTATGTAATTCGATCTATTGAGTATTGAGGCTCTACAATCTTTTATGAATGAGTAAGTGAATTTTTGTATATGTATTAAGTTGAGTTTGACTATGAAACCAGTAAATTGAGACTGAATTGACTTGATTTTCTTAACTCTGTGTTTAGAAAATCTATATGTGGTCTGTATTTACCAAATTGATAGAAGAGTTATTAAATTCATATATAGTTTAAGGATGGGTAGTTGATCGGGATAAATTCACTTACAAACAGTATGGTTATTGTCTGAAGGTGATTGATTTCATTCATCTGTTTTCTATTGTGGTTTGAATTAATAGAATTCTTTGAAATTGCATGAGAAATAGGCAGGAACCCATTGAATTTGGAAAAGAGTTTCGTGGTTTCTATGTTCTGGAGTGTGTAGGCATCAAACCAGAGAGAGCTAATCAATGTTAGCTATGCATCATAATTCTGATTGACAGTTGAAGGGGCATATCGGTCTCAGACTTGCGCAAGAGTTAACAGTATAATGGCAGAGCGATGAGAAACCAGGTGGGTTTCTAAGAGGTGACACATTGTCGAGCTTGAGTAGGATCTTGAATAGGATGTCGCTCTTCTAAATGGTTCACAACGTGGTGGAATTCCTCGCCAAGTCCAATTCTGTTCTTGCTCATTCATGGGATCAGGCCGTGAGCATACTTTCGACTGCGCCACATTTGCAAGGCATCTAATTCTCAGGACAAGTCGTCTATGAGTCCGCCAACTGAACGTTTCTCCTCTCTCTTTGATATGTTCATGTGTAATGCATTGAATACATTAATGGATGGACATGAAGCCCATGAAGACTCTCATAAATTAGTAACATTTGAAGCTGGGCCCAAAGTGGTTAACTTCTTCCACTCCTTGTTATCCAAATTACAGTGAAAAATATTGAACAATGTGTATTGAACATCAGGACACAACTTTGTGTTCCATGAATCTGTAACTGAGCTGTAAACAAGAATAGTGCCTTCCTTATTCTCAGTTCTCCCTGCACCATCATTTTAAACGTCTTAATCTGCGGTCTTTACAACTCTCTTGAGAGATAGTCGCATTTTCAAAGATAATTCGGGACGAAGAAGCGAGCTCACCTGTCTATCGGTCAGTATTCGGATTTTGCGCAATTGGAGGAATGGCCTTTGGCTAAAGGTAAGGTTAGGTTACATAGCATTGTGATTCATCCAGGTTAAGTTACATAGCATTGTGATGTATTATATCTATGTCTCCCAATTGCATCTGCTAGTGCGTGAGATTATTAGAAATAGTCTTAATCTAATTACCTGCTTGTTGATTAGTAATGTTCTTAATATGATTATCTGCAAGTCTGCACTATGCCTTTTCTTCTCCATGTTCGGTGCATTTATCACTATCTGTTAGCTTCTCATGTCAAAGTGTTATCTTTATACCTCTCTACAGAATTTAAAAAAAAAAAAACAAAAAACAAAAAACAAAAACCATACTCTCTACGTGTGAAGAAACACATTGCATGTAGTGAACACGATACTTTTTTTTATTTGTACATTGCCTTCCATCATCTCTCCTTGATAATCTTCCACGATACTTTTTTATTTGTACATTGCCTTCCACGATAATCTTCCACCAAAGGTAGGCTTGAGATTTGGAGATCCCTCCACAATATAGAGAACAAATGGCATATTGCAGATTGTATATGGAGAACAAATGGCATATTGCAGATTGCAATCCAGATCTGTAAGTGCGAGCCCATGCCATGACTTATTGTAGATCTAACTCTACTCATGGCACTATGGAGTTAAAAAGATAACCATGTTTCCGTACTTGACAGCTCTGAATTCTAGCAATGCTACAACCTCATATTGTTGCTTATGGTGCATTCTTTTGATCTCATCATTCACCACTTTCGTTGTTGCTTATGGTGCATTCTTTTGATCTCATCATTCTTTTGATTTGTTATCTTTGCTTCCAGAATCCTGACCAATTCAAGCATCTAGCTAAATTGGTTCCAGCAAAGATAACGAATGATTTCTGTTAATTAAATGAGAATAAAATTCACGCCAATGGAATCTCAACCTACATTTGCTCTAATTTTTTAACGACAAATACAACTCCCTATCATTCAATTGTCAACTATTACGGCGAGTTACTCATCTTCGTTGACAGCCGTAAAGAAGTTAATTATTGTGCTATCTAGTTGATGCATGGGCCCTCCTCTACTGAGATCAACTTAAAGAAATAAATGTAATAGAATAAAATCATCTCGGTGCATGAATGGAAGCCCTTTATCCATTGTGTGGAAGCCCTTTCTCCATAGATGTCATAACTATAACTTGGAGCATCAAGCATGCTACTCTGTTGGTATTGATATTGGTGGAATTATGTTGCTGGTATTGATATTGTTGGAATTCTGCTGCTGAGTGTGCAATAGTGACAACTTCCACACTGTGTCAAATGTGAATGCCCGTGGGCTCCCTTTAGTGTGTCAAGAAGCTACGTCAAGGAGATGCGGCCTTCTACTGTGGAGGGATGCGACTTCTACTGAACCTATCAAATAATATTTAAATTATTTTTTTTAATATTGTCTTTAGAGAGACAATAGTTGGAATTAAGGATATATAGTCTCTATAGAGACAATATCAGCTACTGTCTCAAAAGAGACAAAAATGAAATGTCTCTAGAGAGACAATAATATTTGTCTTCTATATCGTCTTTATAGAGACAATATTTTAAGACAATAATTTGAGACACTCGCTTAAAGACAATACTTAAGACAATACACAAGTTTTTTTTTGTCTCAGCTTAAGACAATTTAGCCAATAAATGTCTTAAATATTGTCTTAAAACTCCCCTCTATGTAGTAGTGTCTTGTTCTTCTGCTGTCAATTTGTTTAACTTTCTTTTTTTATATTCTTTCTGTCGATCTGTGTTTCGTTTTCTTCGTTCTTCTTGTTCTTCTACTGTCATTTCATACACCTTTCGTCTCACGTCTTCTGCTTTTCGTTTCAAGTCCTCTTGCCATTCTTTTGTTGTCATTTTGTTAGATTTTTGTTCTTCTTTTGTTTGTCTCACAGCATCTTCCACATGCAAATCTTCCATTTCTACTGTTGAATCTATATAAAAAAATGTCAACGATTAACATATACCCTGAAAATAATGCATATTTGTAATCCTCAATGAAATCATTGCCTCACACTGAAATCTATGCAATTTAAAAAAATAATACACTTAAATCTATGAAAGTGTAAATTTCAATATAGTTTAAAAAATAATACAGTGAAATATATGCAACTATAAAATTCAATATAGTTTAAAAAATAATACACTGAAATCTATGCAAGTGTAAAATTCAATATAGTTTAAAAATTCAATATATTTTCCAAAAATATAAGTGGTTTGGGAGGATCGAACCTTGGACCTCACACCCATTATCCCCACACCCTTACCACTATACCACAAATAGTTCTTATTATAAATAGTATAAAAATTCTATATAAACTTGAAAATGGGGGAAGGGTGGATCAATAGGATTTGACAACCTGACCTACCTATGACCACCACAGTGTGTTACCAATGGGATACACCCAAGATGCATTAATTTTAATGTAAAACTAAATATATATATTAAATCTAACTAAATTTAATACATATATATTATAATTTTAAATTTAATATATATTTATTTTTAAATCTAAATCTAAAACTAATTATATATATTAAATCTAACTAAATTAAATATATATATTATAATCCATGAGATGTAGAACAGTTGGTGGTGGGGTTTGGTTAAGATGCCCCCTAAGCGGAAAGGTCTCCAGTTCTAATCCCGCGGATACCAAAAAAATCCAACCATGTTAAGGGTTGGTGTGGTCCAGGCCGGGTGCGATCCCCGAGTGATTTTGACGGCTTAGATGCCCCTGGTTTGTGGTAACTTAGCCAAAGGCAAACTTGCTAGTCAAGGAGGCTCCACCACTTTTCCAACAATATATATATATATATATATATATTATAATTTTAAATTTAATGTATATTTATTTTTTAATCTAAATGTAAAACTAAATTAATGTATATTTAAATCTAAAACTAAAACTAAATTAATTTAATGTATATTTAATATTTATATATATTAAATATAACTAAATTAAATTTATATATTGTAATTTCAAATTTAAAAAATTAAACACAAAACTATATTGAAACAGAAAACTATATTAAAACTTTATTCTAAAAGCTTAACATTAGTGCAGGTGAATGGTGCACGCGGCGTCAGCGGCGGCTGGAGGGGAGGAGGATGGCTGGGGGAGGGGAGGAGAATGGTGCATGCGTGAGGGGAGAAGGATGGATGGCAGCGGGAGGGGAGGATGATGGCATGAGGAGGAGGATGGTGACGGGAGGGGAGGATGATGGTGTGAGGAGGAGGATGGCGGCGGGAGGGGAGGAGGATGGTGGGACGGTGGATGGCGGTGAATGTTGTGGGGGATGCGAGGGGATGGAAGCAGTGTGCAAGGAGGAGGTAGCATATAGGGAGGGAGGGTGGAGGGAGCTGCCGAGGGGTGAAGGAGGCAGTATGGAGGGGACGCGAGGGGATGGATGGGGAGGAGGATGGTGGGAGGGTGGACGACGGGAGGGAGGGAGGACGCGATGGGTTGGAGGGAGGCAGCTGTGCAATGAGGGATGAGGTTGCATGGAGGGAAGGAGGGAGGGAGGGTAGAGGGAGCTGTGCAGAGAGGAGCTGCGTAGGGAGGGAGGAAACATTGAGTTGCGCACGGAGGGAGGAGGGGAGGAGGATGGCGGGAGAATGGGGAGGTTTGCGAATGGAGGACGGACGGAGGAGGAGGTGCAGGCGAATATGGAAGCTTTCATTAGATTTCAGTCTATTAAATATTCCAATTAGATCACCTGCTCTTTGCTACTTTGATCGTCGATCCACTTCTTTTTGCCGCTTTTCTTTGCCTCTTGTTTTATAATTTTTTTAATTTGTTTTTTGTTTATATAGGATTTGATTTCAACCGTCCTTTTCAATCGAAAATATAAGTCCTTTTTTAATGGCCGACAAAATATTAATTAGTTTTTACTTTTTATGTTTTATTAGATGTAATGCTACATACACGTTACAATATCTTCCTAATATTATCACTTTTTACGTTTTATTAGATGTAACGCTACACATACACGTTACAAGATCTCCCTCATATGGGAAAATTATTGGGACACATTGTCTCCAAAAAATGGAGTTAAAATAGATCCTAAAAGAGTAGCTGCCATAAAATTATTAGAACTCCCCATAAACAAGAAATAAGTTCAATCCTTTATTGGAAAGATAAATTTTCTTAGGAGGTTCATCGCAAATTTTGTAGAAATGATGAAAACAATAATGGACATGCTGAAGAAATACGTTGAGATTAAGTGGACCATTGATGCCAGAAACTCCTATAAGCAAATCAAGACTACTTTAGGGGAAGAACCAGTTTTGATTAGTCCTAGTTATACCAAAGAATTCCTCATATTTTAATTTTCCTCTGAGGCCAGCATTGTTGATGTCCTCTTGCATAAGAATGATACATGACAAGAACAACATATTTCCTTTTTCAGCAGATCATTGAGAGACAATGAGTTGAAATATAGTACTATGGAAAACCTGGCTTACACCTTGGTAAAGGCTCTGAAGTCATTTAGAAGTTACATATTGTATTCCAAGATCATTGCTTGTACATACTAGGGAGTACCATCAAGGATATTATCAGAAAAACCAGATAGTGAAGGAAAAAGAGGAAAGTGGATTTCCAAAATCCAAGAGTATGATAAGGAAATTAAACCTACCAAGCTTGTAAAGGGTCAAGGACTAGACAAAATTATGGTTGAATCGATCTATCAAGATTTGGAGATAAATTTCATAGACCAACTGCCCAACCAGGAAGAAGAAGGTACTCAACAAAATCTCCCTCTTAATATTTCTGAAAATTTTACTTGTTCTGAATGGTATAAATATATTGTCTATTATCTTCAACAGTTAACTTGTCCCCCTATTGGAGCCTAGGCCGCAGCTATAGTAAAGCTGCAAATTTTGAGGAAAAAGCACAAGTGTTGAAGGGAAAGTGCTAATTTTGAGTAAAAGCACCAATTTTGGGCAAAAGTGAACAAGTGTGCAGTATGGTGCAAGATGGACGAGCTCAACGCAGATTACGGGCCGGAAATCGCGGAGCTCGCGTGCACACATCAAAGGAGAATGAATGTGGCCGAGTAGAAAGCTCAGCTACCATAATAAATGAAGCGATGGAAGAGAGGGCTCAGCTACCCTCATTAAGGCTAAGTACAGAAGTTATGGTTGCTCTGACCAAGGAAGAGAAACGGACCAAAGCATTGAAGGCGAAGGACAAAGAGCAATGAATGATGAAGCGGCGCCCATACCCGCAATCTACGTGGAAATTACGGAGCCTGCAGGAAGCGGCGACGTGACAGCAAGCGACGCCTACAGTAAACCTAGACATGTCCGCGGTTAGGGTTTTTGGGGAATATTGCTGAGAAAGGCCCATAGTTTTGTAAAGGTGCGACCGTCAAGGCCACCTATATATATGTGTAATTGTAAAGGTTAGACATTAGCCATTAGATGTTTTAGACGATAGAGAGATATTAGATGTTAGATAAGTTGGAGAGGTGATAGCTGTAGAGCTAGTCACTGAGTTGCAGACAGTCTCAGTCGAAGTATGAGTCTTTGTAATCTTTGTAGAAGAAGAGAATAGATCTAAGAGAAGGGCTCCCAGCTGTGTGCGTGGAGTTTCCTGGAAAGATCTAAGGCTGCAGCTGTGTGCGCAGCAGGACTGTGTAATTCCCATTTTGAGATAATATAAGATAACAGTTCCAATGAATGTGATTTCCCCTTGGAGGCGAACTACATAATTCTCGTTGTGATGATGCTATGTGTGTGAATGCATTTTTTGGTTTACTATCTGTGTTTACATGAATGTTTCGTTGTCTTTATGAATGAGTATATAAAGCAAGTCCTTGAAGCTCCCTTGGAAGGCATTTTCGTGCACTATCGAAGGAGTCGATAAGAGCACTATCGCCGTAGCGCCAAGGAATGCATTACTGCACTGGGCGCACAAGCAGAGATGATACACAGTGTATCGGATGGAGTGGGTAATTGCCTCGTGCGCAGGAGCGGAGATACCGCGCAGCTAGGCTGGTAAGCGAGAATTTCAGCACTGTTGCACTGAGAGATCTGCGGAAGAGTAAGACGTCCCGCTTTGAGGAATCCTTTCGGAAGAGAGAGGGAGAAGATTGCAGTCTCCACGTCGCCTAGGTTAAGGAAGCCTGACTCCTTAGCCCCCCCATAGCCACTTCGGGTGAGACTTTGGGCTGCTGCGTAGCTCGTTTCCGAGAGGGCTAGTACGCTAAGGGGTGTTTGTTGCTGTGCCTCATTAAAACCTGGGTCTATCCAAAAAGCAGCCAACAAATGGTTCTGTTTCCTTGAGACTTGTTATTCCAGCAACGTGCGAGATTGATGCGAAACCCAGATAAAGAGGAAGCCAACAAATGGTTCTGTCGCCGTGCGACTTGTTGCCTCGCGACTGCTTAAGCCAACAAATGGTTTCGTTGTCGGCTTTAACCCTATTATTTTGAGGGCAATGTGCTACTGGAATCCTACAGCTAAAGAAATTCAAGACTGGTTTGATTCAAAGGCTAGAGAGTTCGCTGAACGAGAAAATAGAAGCTCTAGGCTTCAGACAGAAGACTGGTTGCAGAAGTATATTTATACTGACCTTCACGAAATTTTCTTTGTCACATTTGCGCTTGAGTTGCATGCGTGGGTAGCCAAGCTAGCAAATACTAGACCCACTATGCATGTTGATCAACCCGTCGCTTGGACGCCTGAGCTAGTTAGCATTTTGAAGCGGGTAGATAATTCTGTGTCCCGCGCAGTAGACTTTTGGTTGAACAGTCTGCTGAAAGGCTTCATCACCGAGTTTGCAATAGATACAAGAAAGAGTTTCAGTGAAGCTGAGAGGAGCTTCTTCAAAGCACACAGGGGTAAGTTCTTAAATTCTCTAAACTTATGGATTAAAATGCTCTTATATGAAAAAAGAAAACTATGCATAGCTTCCGATGAATAGCATAGACAAGTAATGTCCGCAGATTCTGATAGTGATCCTGAACTTATTGGTTGCACTCGTAGTGGAAAACAGTATAAAGTAGGCCTTGACCAACATTCGTTTGAGTCTAGCCCAGAATATAGTCAAGCTCCTAGAGCGAGCCATATAGAGAGACAAGGGAGTGCTCATATTCCTTATCACCCTTTTACACCGCAAAATCCAGACGGGGCTCAGCATAACCCTGCAGTAACACCTTCTAGTAGCCCGCACGGTACTTCTAGTACCTCAGTTCCACCTTTGTTTAACCATCCCGGAGGCAGTGCCACAGTACCTCCACATCAGCCTACCGTAAGAAGGATGGGTGATGACATGAAGCTACCAACCTTTAGAGGAACAGGGATAGAAGACCCTGAGCAACACTGGTTCCTGTGTGAATCCATTTGGACGATTAAGCAAATTAATGATGATGCTGTTAAGTTGGTTCAGTTAGCAACCACACTAAGAGAAAGAGCCTTAACTTGGTTCATGAAATACTCAGCAGCACAGAATAGGACGCTTGCTGATGTAAGAAATGCTATGATTAGAGAATTCAAGAAACCTAAATCAGAATCACAGTGTATAACAGAACTCAAAGACATAAAACAGTTACCCACAGAGTCAGTATGGGACTTTGACCAGAAATTCAAAGCCTTGATAGATCAAGTAAGCTTTGAGTTTGCACCGCAGCAGCACAAGGAATGGTTCATTGCTGCGCTGCTTCCTCATATTAGACTTCCTCTTATGCAACATAATCTTACTACTCAGGAACAAGCTCTAGATATGGCTATGAAACTAGAAGCTTCACCAATTGCTGGAACAAGCAACGATGTTGCGCAGTTGCAGAACCAATTAGCAAACCTAACCTTGCAAGTCCACGATATTAAGAAAGGAAAGGATGTTAAAGAAGAAATTTGGTGTACAAAATGTAAAGTGCAAGGTCATTCAAAGGACCATTGTCTCGTTTTCATAGAGTATATTGCAACTGGAGCACCTAACCCTTTACCACAGGCCCAGGGGCCTTGGTGTGAAATATGTCGAACTAGAGGTCACAGACCACAAGAATGTCACTTGTTACAAAAATACGTACAAACTCCAAAAAATCTATATTGCAATTTCTGTAAATCAGTAGGTCATGATGAGAACAATTGCAGAGCATATGACCTTATGATGGAAAGGAAACATGATGTTTATAGAGTACAGTCAGAGGCACAAGGACCCACAGCAGGTCCGCAGTATGACCAAGCTCGCGAAGGCCGAGGAGGAAATTATAGGGGCCGTGGACGCACAGCAGGATTTGCTCATGGAAGAGGACAGATCACTTGTTATAATTACGGAGCTCAAGGCCATTATGCAAGGGATTGCCAAAATCCTACAACCATCTACAGATACTGTAAATCTTATGATCATGTCATTGAAGAATGCCTTCATTTGATGGCTAAGATGCAAGCAAAGACGCCACAGGTTAATCAGAATATTCAGTTGATTGGAGCAAAAAAAAGAGAACCAGATCTTACAGTTAATATAGTGACGCACAGTGGAGCAACTACTGGTACGCCAGAGTTGGGAACTGGAAAGCAAGCGACGCAATGGGTGAGCCACGCTAATATTAAACCAGCCCCACTCGACCTGCAGAAGCAAAAAGAAGCATTCAAGCAAGCTCAAGAGTATTTCTCAGACCCGCGAGCTTCAAGTTCTGTTGCAATTCCGGATAATGATATCAGATTGCAAGTGCTAAGACAAGACAACCTGGTGCAAGAACAGGCCACCACATCTGGAAGGCCTGATGATGAGGAGGATGCACTAGGAAGTGTCCATGCTTTCCTGAGAAACTGCTTAAAGTTGTTGCGCAATGAAAAAGCAACTATGGAACTTCAACACCTATTGGATAAGTGTCAACAATTTGCGTCGATGAATACACCGCATCGTGCTGTTCACCAGATTGGGAGTCATACTAGAACTGGAAAAGAAATGAGGCTCACAGCATAGATTGGAGCATTTGAAATAGACGAAGTCATTTTAGATTTAGGCTCAGAAGTCAATGTTCTCACCATGCAGACATGGGAATAGATGGGTAGCCCTCAGCTTACAAGATCTCCTATCCAGTTAAGACTTGCAAATCAGCAACGAGTTTCTCCATTGGGCAGATTACCCAATGTACCTATTGATATTGAAGGAGTAAGAAGTTCTGCAGACTTTGAAGTAATCAAAATTCTGGATGATAGTAGACCTTACCCAACACTTTTAGGCATAGACTGGGCATTTGATAATTTGGCTGTCATTAATTTGAAGAAAAGACAGATGACCTTTGAGGATGAGAAGATCAGGGTCATCGCACCACTTGATCCACTTCAAGGACCACGGTATATTGAACCCATTCGGGCAGAAGAAGAAGTGCGCCACATGGAAAGTTTGTATCAAATGACTGCTAGTCATAGTGACTATGTCAATCCCACAGCGGACGGACATATCAGTTGGCGATGCGATAGCTCGTGCACATTAGATTTAGAAGCAGGACTGGAAAACTGGTAGAATCGCTTACATGAGGTTTCTGCAAGGCATTGCGCCATGATGACTAAATCCATTCGATGGATTGGCACAGAATTGAACAACACTCCAATTTTTGATGGTTTAACTAAAGTAAGTGAATTCATACATACCTATGAACAACAAATCCCAGAAGAACAGCGCATATAAGCATTGGATGTAGCACTGCGCGCTACACCCGCAAGATGGTGGGGTGCGCATAAAGAGAATATTCACACATGGCAAGACTGTTGCAGATTGATACTGTGCAGATTTCAGCAAACTACAGCAGGAGTTTTGCACAAATATGATGGACAGAGTGACCCCAGGTCACACATTGAAGCATGTATTCAGCAATGGTCACATATTCCAGAGGATGAGTGGGTTCACCTATTCATCCACACGTTGGATACAGTTCCAAGGAACCGGTACACTGAAACAGAATTGCGCAGAGGCACTATCACTTGGCCTCTTATGATGGAAAGTTTTCAACTTACCTTCAGCTTTGAGTCAAAACATCCGAGCATTGATCAGGCTTTAAAGTGTATTAGAAAGAAGGTATTTGAACCATGTCCTGTACCAGAATATTCTCAACCAGATTGGGCTGTCCAGATGGAACATGCCCTGGAATGCTATAATTTCACCACTGGTGAAGAGGAAGATGATCCTCGCAACATCAATATTCCAGAATCAGAAGGGACGCGCAAGGTCCAAGGTCCTCAGCTTGATATCCATGCCATTACAGAACACATCAAGCTCAAGAAGATTAACATTGGTATAGAAGCCGAACCCAAGTTTGCTTCTATAGTAGATTATTGGGATGATGAAACTGTTGGCCATGTTTCAGATTTATTACGTGACTACCAGGATATCTTTCCTACCAAGTTCACATAAATGAAAGGCATATTAGGAGATTTAGGAGTTATGCGCATACCTTTGAAAACAGACGCCAAGCCAGTAAAACAGCGCCCGTACAGGTTGAACCCGTGATATAAAGAAAAGGTTAGAGAAGAAATTGATAAGATGCTCGCAGCAAGTATTATTGAGCCAGTAGAGGAAAGCAATTGGATTAGTCCTATGGTGGTACAAGACAAAAAGGCAAAAGGTGAAATAAGAATCTGCGTGGACTTGCGCAAGCTGAACGACGCATCAGCGCATGATCCATTTCCTACTCCATTTACAGACGAAGTGCTTGATAATGTTGGAGGACAAGAGGCTTACTCCTTCACTGATGGCTTTTCAGGATACCATCAGATCAGAATCCATCCAGAAGACCGCCATAAGACCACTTTTGCGACTGAATGGGGCTCATTCCAGTATACGGTAATGCCCTTTGGTCTTAAAAATGCTCCTGCTATCTTCTCTAGAGTCATTGCTGTTTTTAAAGAATTCATTCATAAGTTTCTAGAAGTCTATTTTGATGACTGGACTGTGTTTGGGTTACTAAAAAACCATATAGGGAATCTGTGGATGATGTTAGAAAAATGTAGACAGTATCAGATTTCCATTAACTTGAAAAAATGTATCTTCTGTGCTCCTTTTGGTATTCTCTTGGGTCATATTGTATGCAAACAAGGACTCCTGATGGATCCTGTGAAGGTTGCCATCATTGCTAACTTACCTGCGCCCAACTCAGTTAAACAATTGCGCACTACATTGGGACATACAGGATACTACAGGAAATTTATCAAGGGTTATGCAAAGATAACTGCGCCTATGGAAAGATTGCTAAAAAAGGATTCGAAATTCCAATGGACAGAACAATGCCAACAAAGCTTGGATACATTGAAAGAAAAGATGATCACTGCACCTATTCTAGTTTTCCCAGACTGGAGAAAATCCTTTCATGTTCATGTAGATGCTTCTTCCATAGCATTGGGGGTTGTGCTGACACAACCGGGAGAAGGAGGTATTGATCACCCCATTGCTTACTCTAGCAGAAAGCTGTCTACAGCTGAGAAGAACTACACCACTACAGAAAGAGAAGGACTAGCTATGGTGTATGCCTTAAAGAAGTTCAGACACTACCTATTGGGAGCACATTTTAAAATGTATACTGACCATTCTGCTTTGAAATACTTGGTCAATAAGCCAGTGTTAGGGGGAAGAATTTGCAGATGGCTACTGCTCTTCCAGGAGTATGATTTTGAGGTTATTGTGAAGCCAGGGAGATTGAATGCAGGACCTGACCATTTATCTAGGATAGAGTCAGGGGAGGAACCTACAAATCTGGAGGACAATCTTCCCGATGCGCAGCTGTTTTCTGTTCAAGCAGCCGATGAGTATTATTCCGATATTCTTGAGTTTCTCACTACCGAGCAAGCGCCAGTTGAGTTTTCAATCCAGCAGAAGAAGCAACTTGTTTTCAAAGCCGCAGACTTCACTTTGATAGCCGGCCAGCTCTATAAGCCGGGCCCCGATGAAGTCTTGCGCAGATGTATCCTACCGCATGAGAAGAACGCCATAATCGCAGAAGCACACTCAGGGACCGCAGGAGGCCATTTCGCAGGAAAGTCGACTGTGCAGAAGATCTTAGCCGCAGGTCTTTGGTGGCCAACATTCCACAAGGATACTAAGGAATTCTGCAAATGTTGCGATGTGTGCCAGCGAACAGGAAAACCTTCAAGAAGAGATGAAATGCCACTAAGATCCCAGATAACACTGCGTGCTTTTGATAAGTGGGCCATTGATTTTATGGGACCTATCAACCCACCAGGAAAGAGAATCGGCGCAAGATACATCATCACAGCTACTGAATACCTCACCAGATGGGCTGAGGCGAAGCCAGTTAAGAACTGCGACGCTACCACTACCGCGCAGTTCATTTTTGAGAACATTGTCACTAGATTTGGATGTCCACTGATTCTAATGAGTGATCAGGGCACACATTTCCTGAATGAAACTATAGAGGCCCTTACCGAGGAATTCCACATTAGTCACCATAAGAGTACACCCTACCACCCTCAAGCTAATGGTACGGTGGAGGCATTCAATAAGATTCTCGAGAATTCCCTGACGAAGATATGTAATCAACAAAGAGATGATTGGGACCTTAGAGTCACAGCTGTGTTATGGGCTTACAGAACCACATGCAAGAAACTAACAGGTCACACACCTTTCAGCTTGGTGTATGGACAAGAAGCAGTTATGCCCATGGAATACATTATTCCCAGCTTCAGAATTGCACAAATTACAGAAATGGCAGATACTGATACTATGAGTGAAAGACTATCACAATTGCTTTCCTTAGAAGAAGACAGACTTTTAGCCGGATTCCATCAACAAGTACAGAAGGCAAGACAAAAAGCTTGGCATGACATGCATATTAAGAATAAAGTCTTTCAAGAACGAGACTTGGTACTCCTCTATGATAGTAAATTCATCAAGTTTCCAGGCAAGTTTCGTGTACATTGGTTAGGCCCTTTTTAGGTGATAAAGATAATAGAAGGAGGAGCAGTTCAGCTTGCGAAGCTTAATGGAGAATTGCTGCCCACAATGATCAACGGGAGTCGGCTCAAGCTTTATCGCGACGGCCACTCCACCCTGTCGACTTAATTGGATGCTAAAGTACTACAGATATCCAGTGTAGTTGAAAGAGGCATCGCATTATTACAGTCTACACAGAAGTCGCGAGACCCTCTCAGTCTCTGGCTTCTCGCGCAGTTGCGTGAAACATCCGCGCATGTCAATAAAGTCTGTTTTGAGGGATCCTATTTGCGCTCTTGCGAAGTTTTTCCCGGGTTGTCAAACTGTCGCTCTTGCAGAGTTCCCTGTGTCAATTTGCCGCTTGAGGAGTTCTCGTTGTGGACCCCTCTATATGCACAATTACCTATGCTGAAATGACCCGCCAAAAATTTGAATTACTATAGTCCTATAACCGCGTCTGAATATTAATGAAGGATAAGATCGCTAATTAATTGTATCTGCTCTGACAGATTCGGCTTGATCTCCCTAAGATTTGCATTTAAGAAAGGAGCCGAAAGCCTTAGCTCATCTCCCAAAACACAGTCAGAGCCAGCCCATCGCAATTAATGCACCACAGAGGCGCGGGGGTAGGGGGGTTGTCAACTCATGCATAGGCACCTACGGCTATTAGCCCCACTTGTCCGCATTTACTATCGCCTTTAGCTATAAATACCCCGCACTCGTATATCTTCGGGTTACTTTTCTCAAGTTGCATAGTGTCTTGTTTGAGAATCTAAGTTATTGTTTTCAAAGTCGTGTCGTGCAAACTGCTCCCTTTGCTTTCAGCGTTCATATCCTACATTTTTTCGCCATTTGTTTGTTCAAGTGTTTGTTGTGTATACCGGTTCACGACGGAGAACTTGTCAACTGAAGAAATTATTCGTCAATTTAAGCGCAGAGGCTTAGATTTCGGCATGACTACCCCGGTGATGACCTCGGCTTACACGCACCTTGGTTGGACTGATCCCAGACAATCTCCGGGCACAAGGGCATCTCAGTCGCAGCAGCCGGACGAACCCGTTCCAGAGCCCTTGGCCACTATGGTTAATTACATTCCTCCGCGTCTAGATGATGCACCCGAGGTGCATATTCCAAAGAATGCCAAGTATCTGATTCCGCTGCCACCAATGGCGGAAGTCGTGCGACAAGAAGGGTCCCTGCTTGGACACCTTCCACTGGTTAAGTTTTCCGATTTCAACTTGGGTGACTACAGAACATATCCTCAGTTCGCGCCAGATCGCTATCTGATGGTAGTCCATAATCCCACTAGAAAGGTTGATGAATTCATCCCGAAGGAATTTGCAGCAAATTTGGAGAAACCTGGACTGTTGAACCTGTTGAAGCTACCGCACTTCGGGCATAGAAATGAAGTCAATGCAGTTGTTAAGGCACTGCTATCCTGCGTTCATGGTGGTTACCTTTGGCTGGGGAGGCCAATCGATTTGAATGTCGACTTGATTCATCGTATTACCGTCCTATCTAAGGTTGGTAAGGACCCCAATATTCATTTTGTTGGTAAAGATAAGGACAGAAAATTGGCTGCACAGTTGGTGCAGAAATACAAATTGACAAGAGGAGGTCGGGCTTATGACCTCACTATAGTTGAGGATGAAGCACTTAGATTTACAGGCAGTATGCTTGTAGGCAGACTTCTCACAAAGTGCAAACCTAAAGAAGTCACTAGAGCTGTCGTGGAGCTCGCAATCGCAGCTGCGGAGGGAGAGCAGTATAACTGGTCTCTCTTCCTTGTCAATTCTTTCTTGGAAGACTGCTGGAATGTTCAGGACACCGCTAGTCAGTTGTTCCATTTTTCTTGTCTTTTAATTTTATGGGCCTTTGTCGGGTGGAAGGAGCCCCCCAACACTCAGTTCCTTCCGCGCCGCGCAGGAGAGGTTGCAGGAATGCGCTATGTCAACCTCTGGGATTCTAGCAATCCCGCGAAGCGCAAGATGAACCGCGCCGTATTCTGTGAATATTACCATCTCCTCAAAGATACCATTCAGGAAATGCCGAGGCTGAGTGAGGAGACAGCACAAATATATGGAACCAAGTTGGTCTTCTCTGCCAACTTGCACGAAATTTACCTCCGCCCTTGTGGCATTCAAGAAGAATGGGCCTTAGGCCTCTACAGGATGACTACTGAAGATGTTGAAGAAACTATAAAGTCTTGGTCGGATGAATGGAGGGAGGTCGCCGAAGTCGCATCCGCGATGCCACCCCCTGCTGCGCAAGAGAAAGATAAGGGTAAGGAAGCACCTGAGCAAAGAAGTGATGAAGGTTCACCAGAACCAGCGGCCAAGAAGCAGAAGGTGTCACATCCCTCTGAGACCATTGCCTCGGGGATCGACCAGTACTTGAAGGAGCAATTTCGCGAGCTGCGGACCTCGCACGCTCAGATCAGAAGTGCTTTGGACCTGCAGTTCGTCGAGTTAAAAGGTCTCGCAGGAAGAGTTGCGCAGACCCATGCGCCAGCATCCAGTTCGTAGGCGCCGCAGGCATCTACAAGTAACGAACGAGTTGAAGTACTTGTAGAGAGGCATACTATCGTGCACATCCCGCCTACAAGCATGACACTTCCGGACCCTTTGGCCGCACTGCAGGTAAGCGCAGTTGGCCCCGTTGAAATAAATTTGTCTTTGATTCCCATAGAAACTCTGTAGTTAGTGCAAGGGAAAGTCACTGTTGAGCTGAGAGCTAGAGAGCTCTCCACATTCCATGCAAACCAAAGACTGCAATCGCAGGAAATAGAGCTGAAGGCAGGCTATAAGAACATCTCTGAGAAGCTCGCACTTTATGAGGCACAAGACACTGGGATAAGAAACATAGTTGATGAAATTGCCCAAGAGGTGCCGGCTTGCCAGATTCAACCAGACCTTCCTCTGGTTGAGAAAGTCCAAATTATTGGTGGAAGGGTGAAATCCCTAGTGCAGGAAATAGTTGCTACGGCTGAAGACCATAGAACGCAGATCACCGAGTTGGAAGCTTGTGTTGCAGCGCATCCTACAGATGATAGGCAGGAACAATTTGAAGCACTGTGCAGAGCTTCCACACAAATGAAGTCCAGAGAAGATGAAGTCGAGAACATGATGACGCAAGCTATGGAAGCTTGGTTTGAGCTTGAGAAGCTCCCTTTCAAAGTCGGCCTTTTGGAACAAGTACAAGCAGCAGAACAGTCCCTAACTGTTCTGAGTGAAGAAGCTAAGGCCTTAGAAGGCTTAGCAAAAATGAGGAAAATGAGCGAAGTGCGCAGAATACAACAACAACTGCACAAGCTCAGAAATGAAGATGCTAATCTCACCAACAACATTCAGCCATTTATGGATGAGTATGCTGAACATGCTTCCCAAGACGAGGCAAAGATCAAAGAATTTGTTGAATCTCAACAGTTGGTTGATGGCATAACTGAAGAAGAAGCCACTGCAGAAACGGTGCAGACAGCTGCGGAGTGCGTCAATGAAATGGACTCCGCTATTGCACAGTGGAAACAAGCATTTGCTGCGACCCAAGCAAAGGCAGATGCGCAACTAAAGCGACCACACGCTAGTGCGAGTGGCTCGGGGACGAGTCACAAGTAAGTGTTAGGGGCCTGTTGGAGCCTAGGCCGCAGCTATAGTAAAGCTGCAAATTTTGAGGAAAAAGCATAAGTGTTGAAGGGAAAGTGCTAATTTTGAGTAAAAGCACCAATTTTGGGCAGAAGTGAACAAGTGCGCAGTACGGTGCCAGATGGACGAGCTCAGCGCAGATTAAGGGCCGAAAATCGCGGAGCTCGCGCGCACACGTCAAAGAAAAATGAATGTGGCCAAGTAGAAAGCTCAGCTACCATAATAAATGAAGCGACGGAAGAGAGGGCTTAGCTACCCTCATTAAGGCTAAGTACAGAAGTTATGGTTGCTCTTACCAAGGAAGAGCAACAGACCAAAGCATTGAAGGCGAAGGACAAAGAGCAGTGAATGATGAAGCGGCGCCCATACCCGCAATCTACGCCGGAAATCGCGGAGCCTGCAGGAAGCGATGACGTGAAAGCAAGCGGCGCCTACAGTACACCTAGCCATGTCCGCAGTTAGGGTTTTTGGGGAATACTGCTGGGAAAGACCCACATTTTTGTAAAGGTGCGACCGTCAAGGCCACCTATATATATGTGTAATTGTAAAGGTTAGATGTTAGACGTTAGATGTTAGCCATTAGATGTTTTAGACGATAGAGAGATATTAGATGTTAGATAAGTTGGAGAGGTGATAGCTGTAGAGCTAGTCACTGAGTTGCAGACAGTCTCAGTCGAAGTCTGAGTCTTTGTAATCTCTGTAGAAGAAGAGAATAGATCTAAGAGAAGGGCTCCCAGCTGTGTGCGTGGAGTTTCCTGGAAAGATCTAAGGCTGCAGCTGTGTGCGCAGCAGGACTGTGTAATTCCCATTTTGAGATAATATAAGATAACAGTTCCAATGAATGTGATTTCCCCGTGGAGGCGAACTACATAATTCTCATTGTGATGATGCTGTGTGTGTGAATGCATGTTTTGGTTTACTATCTGTGTTTACATGAATGTTTCGTTGTCTTTATGAATGAGTATATAAAGCAAGTCCTTGAAGCTCCCTTGGAAGGCATTTTCACGCACTATCGAAGGAGTCGATAAGAGCACTATCGCCGTAGCGCCAAGGAATGCATTACTTTGTTGGGCGCACAAGTAGAGATGATACACAGTGTATCGGACGGAGTGGGTAATTGCCTCGGGCGTAGGAGCGGAGATACCGCGCAGCTAGGCTGGTAAGCGAGAATTTCAGCGTTGTTGCACTGAGAGATCTGCGGAAGAGTAAGACGTCCCGCTTTGGTCCTTTTGGAAGAGAGAGGGAGAAGATTGCAGTCTCTGCATCGCCTAGGTTAAGGAAGCCTGATTCCTTAGCCCCCCCATAGCCACTTCGGGTGAGACTTCAGGCTGCTACGCAGCTTGTTGCCGAGAGGGCCAGTGCGCCAAGGGGTGTTTGTTGCTGCACCTCATTAAAACCCGGGTCTGTCCAAAAAGCAGCCAACACCCCCTAATCTCGACAAATCTAAAACGAGGTCTCTTAGACTTAAAGTTGTAAAGTATTGCATTCTAGATGGATACTTGTTTTGGAAATATCCTCTTGAACTTCTACTGATTTGTGTAATAGAAGAGGAAACTGAAGGTATAATAGTAGAATTTCATAAAGGTGTATGTGGAGGAAATCATGCATGGAGAGCCATCGCTTATAAATTCCTCCGATTCGGTTACCATTGGAAAACTTTGTTTTTTTATGCTAACAAAATTGTTAGAACTTGTACCAAATGTCAAATGTTTGCAGGAAAGCAGAAGCTCAAACCGCTACCTCTCAAACCAATCAAAGTTGAAACAAATTTCCAACAGTGGGGCCTAGATTTTATTGAAGACATAAATCCACAATCTAGTAGTCAACACAAGTGGATTTTTACTGCGACTAACTATTTCACAAAATGGGTAGAAGCAATACCAACAAGAAATACTAATGATATTGTGATCAATAAATTTCTAGAAGAGAATTTTCTAGGAAGATTTGGCTGCCCTAGAAGGATAATTACAGATAATGTCCAATCTTTTAAATCGGTCGAAGTGGATGAGTAGAAGGCCTGGTGAAAGTAAGTACTATTTATTGATTCTCCTTTAGGAGATATACATGCATGAAGATCATTGAGACATAAAAAAAAATTAATTTTTGAGGGGTTACACTTTCTAATAGAAAAATGTCTCATTTCTTAACTTATCTCTTCTTTTGTATCCAGAGGTTCTACTTTTAGTTATTTTCTTTAGGTTTAATGTGAGTGAGACACCTCACATCACCTGTTAGGGTTTGAGAGAAATTAATTATATTATTTTATATTATTAAAATACAATGTATAGTTTTCAGATTTGTTTTCCTAAGTCATCTTACTCCCTTAATAAGACTATGGCCTCTCATACCTTTTGTCTTTTTTACTATGTGTAAGATAATTAAAAGTAGACATATTGTTTTCTTCGAAGGTTGTTCGTATTGTGCTAGATATACTATCATTGTCCATCCCTACCCAAGAGTAGATAGTGCTCTCATGGGTTAGTATTCAAAATGACTTCCCGTTAGCTATTGAATATGACATCTACCAAACAGAACCATTACACTATATCAAATACCAAATCATTTGCTATAGGATACATAACCATTACACTATCAAATACCAAATCATTTGTAATAGGATACATGTCTTTGTAATCCTTTTCTAAATCATGACTCATGCATATCAAATTCTCTACCTCTTGTAAAAAACTAATGTGTAAGATAAAAATAAGAAAGTTCTATGGATTTGGCCTCAATACATGTTTTAAAAGGGCATTAAAATGGGTTCAGAAAATACAAAAATTAAATAACATTTTAAAGAAATGGAACTGAGAAAATTCAAGCTATACATAATTTTTAGTAAAGCACACATACCTTTCTCCAACCACCATGTATTGCTTAAAACTAATAAACTAATTCTTGTGGATGCAATCAACTCAATTAAAATGGTAAAATGTATGCCATATTTAGAGGTTTCATTAAGAAGAGCAAGTGGAGCTTGTGCATCATCACCCTAGCCTTTCACTTATTGTGTTCTTAAAAAAATAAATTTCATACTGTATATGAAATGCGTGTGTGGAAAAAAATCCATTGTTAATATTGGATTTAGTAACCATTTAATCATAACTATATGTAGGACTTCTTGTTTTGAAATATATCTAGTTAGATTTTGAGGGTTTCCTCAAAGTTCAAATGAGGAAAGGAATTGGAATACACATCTTTGAGCTTCATCTTCACTCTTTACATTATTTCCATAGTGTTCTTCTTCATTTTTTTGTTTTCTTTCATCAATATCCGTAGATGACATTCTTAAAGGGCTCACATTTTCATTTCACTTTGTGGTTCATATATAGCATCCTCAAATGTTGAGAGTTACATCTCATCTTAAAATGTGTATTCCTTGGAACTCACTTATTCAAGTATTTTGGACCTATTTTGGGAACTGCATGCAAGGAAGTAGACCATGGGCACCAGCAAGCTAAAGGACCAACGTGCAAAATTTATCTTCACTATAAAGCCTTATCTAATCTTCATTAAAATTTGGCATAAAATCTTCATTCATGTTTAACCTACCAAGTTCTTTGTGATTACAATTGCTTGAAACTAAGTTTGCGATACTTCTGGTTGGTAGTTATTTCCTTATTTTCATTCAAAGGAAGATTAATAAATGTACTTCCACATAACACAAAAACAACTTAAATCTATAACATTAAAGATTTTTATATTTTCACAAATATTAAATAAAATGAAATAAATAACCCATTTCAAATTACCTCATTTCTTATGTGATATTAGCCATATTGTCATGCCCCATTTCTTATGTGATATTAGCCATATTGTCATGCATTTCAAAGACAAGGAGGATACTAACCAAGATGCATAAGAGACAAGAAGAATGAAATACGAGAAATATTTAAGAATTGCATTTCAAAGACGAGGATACTAATCGAGATGCTTATGAGAGAAGAAGAATGAAATATGAGAAATATTTAAGAAAAAAACATAAGGATTGGTCAAAAATATAAATAGAGTGAAAATACATTAACAAACCGTGGTTGTGTTCTAAGTGGGACTCTCATTTATTGCATTTGCAATAGCGATATTCCAAATCATATCATACTATGTGGCCTCCAACAATGACTATGATGTCATCTACTATTATAAATTTCTTATCCTTGTACTTGGAGTAAAACCATATTTATCATAGTGCAAATTGGAGAAGAAAGCAACCTATTTTGGAGTTGAATTTTGAGAGATTTGGTAAGAAATTTTTTAAATTAAAAGATGATGCATTCTAGGTGCTTGGTGGTAGGAAATTAAGGCATAACACTTAATAAGATCACAAGTGTTACATATTTTGAAAATATCCATTATAGTACTGAAGCAAATGAGGTGTCCTCACATTTTGAAAATATCCATTATAGTACTGAAGCAAATGAGGTGTCACCATTTATTATGCTTTTGTTACATTCATCCATCTTTCATTCTACAAATTCAAGGCACTAATCTTGTGTATGGACTTCAATACTACCTATATAATTCACTTAGGACTATACATATAATGGATTAGGAATGATGAAGGATGTCATCTTTCATTCTACAAATTCAAAACACTAATATTGTGTATGGACTTCAGCACAACCTATGTAATTCACCTAAGGCTACTCATATAATGGATTAAGAAAGATGATGGATTTTTTATGTATTGTGTTACAAAACTCAGCACATAACTCGAGTTTCAAATATTTACCACTTTACAAACAAACTCAATAGACGAAGAAAGGATTCAAGCCTAAGCAAAACCTCCCTTAAAAATAAAAAACACGGTGCTCATTAAGAGGCAAACAAATTTATTAATTCTATATATGTACCTATACTATAGTTATAATTAACTTTGAATCAAAGGACTAAAGTATAAATGAATGAATAACTAGACTAAAAGGTCTAGATTATAGGCTAATTAACTTTGAATTAAAGACCAAAGGATAAATGAATAAATAGATAAGCTAAAAACACCTAGTTTATAGGCTCATGGTTTTAAAAAAAAAACTTTTCTTAGTTCAAAATCAATTACTCAGAATATTTTTACACCCTAGTCTAAGATGCCTTAAACATTATGGGTTGAGATATGTACAAAAAAACCAAACCTTGAAGACAAAATAATACAGGAATTTTCGCTCTAAGATGCCTGAAACATCTTGGGTTGAGATATGTACAAAAACCCAAGCCTTGAAGACAAAATAATACAGAAATTTTCACTCTAAGATGCATGAAACATCATGGGTTGAGATATGTACAAAATCCCAAGCTTGGAAGAAAAAAAAGACAAAATAATACACGAATTTGGTTTTTCATAGAGATATTATTTCCATTTAAAAAAAATGCATAACATCAAAAGCACAGGAAAATACATAACATCAAGAGCACAACAATTGTACCACTTCACCACATTACTATACTACATAACATAGACCTTACCCAAGAGTCTTTTGAAATAGAAAATGCCATAATCAATCAATCAAACTTAAGCCTAAGCCTAGATTACCCATATTGCTGAACACTCTTGTCAACTGAATATTGAAAAATAAATATAAACAAAGCAATGCAACTGGATAACAACAATACAATAATACATCACTTCCTTTTACTCAAACTGAGCAAAATAAAAGGGACTATCCATCTCACAAACATTCTCCCATCGACAATACATCAAAATTACGAAATAGGATTACAACTAAATAAAAAAATTCGCCAAATCCATATAACACGTTAATAGTTTGTAGCATCTAATTCTAACATATCTCCAACAGACATCAAAAAAAATTCAAACCTCAACAAAATTCAAAAGTATGTAATGGAGAGCATTAGATCTAAACTATTCTCCGTATTTACTTCCAAAACTAAATATGTTCTTTGATTTCTGTTCAACTATTTTGTTATTTCACTGATCATTGTTCTGGTCATTTTTTGCAACTTCTTCAACTTTGCCTGCAGGAGTATTCTATTTGTTACAATCAACCTCGCTGGGCTCTGCAATATCCTCACTATCATCATTTTCTGCCTTAACGCCTACTCCATCATCTTTAACCTCCAAAGAAGTTATTTCTTCTTTACCTCCTGCCTTTGCATCATCCTTGGACAACACCACCAGCTTAGAATTCTTTGGTTCATGCCCATCCACATTGGTACATTTCCTATTCTAATCACTATTAACCTCTAAAGGGGCTGCAGAATTTCCAAGTTTTTTCAGCTGGGTAGCATGTTTTCTTACCAGAAAGATGTGAATCAAGTACAACCTGACTGTTAAACTCTTTGTTACATATCTTACATTCGAAGCTTAAAACTGGCAACTTTTGACGTTTTTGAGATGAGATGCTTCCTTCTTCGTTCATCTCCACCTGCTGTTTTCTTTTTCCAGAACTGTTGTCCATCTCTTGAACCTTGTCATGCTGCTCTATTTGAGGTTTCTGCTGAATTCCTAACAGCAACTGGTGCTTTTCGCTCAACCTATGCTCTCCATAAAGAGCTTCCATGGTTTTACAGTCAACCTCACAAAGAGAACACCATCCCAATAATTGTAGTGACTTCTTTCCATCTGTTGAGACGTCTTCTAGTTTTTTCAACATAGACTGGTGTTTCTTGCCATATGCATGACATTTGTGAAGAACTTCTTTGGTAACACAGTCAACATTACAAAGTGAGCACCACCCAGGTAGTTCTGGAATCTTTACAGCTCTTTGGTTATCTTTTGTCTTATTCCCTTCATCCTGCAATACCTGAAACACCATACTATAGATTGTTACATATCCCCACTAATTTGTTCTGTGTTATTAGAATTACATCTACATTGAATTTATGGGCAGTCTATTCGATATAATTAAAAAAATACTAATAACAATCTACTCTAAATTAAAATACCCAAAAAAATCTATAAAGAATATCAAACATGTCCATATACATACAAAATGAAAAAAATTCTTATAAGAAAGAAGATATATATACATGATTATATATATATATTACATGATTATATTCATATTTCAGCTGATAACTATTTTGACTTGGGATTTGTTAAATGTTTATATCAATTTATATTTCGATTTCTCTTTATCTTTTTTATCAAAATTTAAAAGGGAACAAATATATCTTATTTAGGCAGCGGATCACAAGCCTGCTAACGGTAGTTAGATGTCCATACTCTCAATTTCAAAGGAGCTATAATGGCAGCAGACCCCTGTGAATATTAAGAAGTAAATTGCTAAGGCCATAAGAAGTAAATTGCTAAGGCCAAGACTTGGATCAAATAGAACAGGACTACACACATGCTTAAAAAATTGAAGAGGAAATGCACCTTTGGATACAGACGTGGGCTCTTTTCATACAAAAGATATCAAATACTAAAAGACAGTAATCCTTTATTGGAAAATGAAAGCAATTGGATGAGACCTAGGATCAAATCAAGAAGATGGACGGGATCAAATCAAGAAGATGGACATGAAGCTAAATGTGCTGTGCTCCTCAAATCCACCAGACTTAGAATTTGATGCACCTGAACATAAACCTGCTAAGGGTCGGTAGGTGCCCAGATTTTCTGCAGTTTAATAAGTTTCCTTCAAGAGAAAACAATTAAACAATGTAAATTTTCTATTATGTTGAATATAATACCATCTATCTCACCTAAAAAGTATTAAAAATTAAATTGATTGATAAAACACTAATAAATTTATATCTCAATTTCTTCTTCTTTCTAATCTATCCGAATAATTAAAAAAATTTGAATTCATAAAAATAAATATGCTTGATTTATTTTTATCACCATTATACAATCTGATAAAGCCGATACTTAGTTTACCAGTAGCAGTTGGCGTTCTAAGAGCGGGCATGGGTGTTGTTTTTGTTTAAAAAATATAGTAAAACATTAAACACAGCCAACAAAGAGTTTAGTTGCCTATCCTCGTATGTACATTCGAGTTAGCATATATAAAACGTACTAGTTTATATAGAAATCACCTCTTTTTCTGGACGAACATGTTTATGCTCTGAACGGGCTGGTACACTGGTACTGTCATCGTCGCGCTCTAAGAGTTTCCCATCTTTTTCCAGTGCTCGGGTGATCCTTTGTAGCTGTGCCTCCATGCGTGCAGTAGAGGAGGTTGTTTCATCATTGTTTCTTGCAGGTATCTGCTGCAAATTACTCCAAATTGTTCCAAAATGTTACAAGTGACTCTATATATAACAAAAACAAATAAATACAAATAGCTGTAATGTACTTCAAGAAGCCAAGCCTACAGATATTTTAAAATCAAGATTAATTCATAAAAACTGTTGAGTTGAAAATTATTAATTTAATTTTAAAATCAAGATTAAGTCATAAAAATTATGTTTAATTTGGACTCAGGGTTCAATTTTCCTTAAGCTTGAGTTAGTTGAGAGGAAACACCCAAAATTTAACTAGTTGAGAGTGGGTGTGGATCCAAGAGCAATTTCCAGGTGACTTAATACCCCTAGATAATGTTTTCTTAAACCAAAAGATGGCCCCAACTCTATCCATCAATGAATCTATTTCCTAGCAATCATAAGGAAGGTCACACCCTGCAAGTTGGCCAACAAGTCGGGAGAAGTCCAAAAGATATTGATTATAAACGACAGATGTTGGAAGAGATGATAAATCTGATCCAACTCAAGAAAAGTTTGCCCCCATAAGCAGATTTAATTCAAAGAGAATGGGAAGGCAAGCCGAATGGATAGTAACAGAAACTACCAACCACGCTAGTTAGTCATAAAGCAACAGAGAACGTGAAATCATAAAATCAAGATTTAGTCATAAAAATTTTGTTTGTGAAATCATAACATAACATTCGATACAACCATTTGACTGTATAATTTGTAAAGATGTACATAAAAACTACAGAATAATTATAAATAAGATCAATGGGAGAATACCATTCTATCAAGATTCAAAATGACTAGAGCAGAGGCCTAAGTTATTAAACAAATCCAAAAAAAAATTTAACTCATTACAATATGAAAAGAAAAAGGGATCGGATACAATAAGAACCTGTCGCTGTGATCGATGTTGATGAACTGCAGCACGAGAAGAAACTCGATCTCGATCGCTTGGAGCACGAGAAGAAACTCGATCTCGATCTCGATCTCTTGGAGCACGAGAAGAAACTCGATCTCGATCTCTTGGAGCAAGTTCCCATTGAAGGCCTCTCATTATTAGTTGTCTTCTCACCGCATCCTGCTGATCTCTGGGCTCTGTAATTGGATTCCAAAGGGACACTCCAATGTGTTCTCTGTGATACTCCCTCATGGATCTGCCCCCGGGCTCTCTAAACTGATAGGAAGACAGTATTGGCCTTTCCCCCATATCACCCAAATGTGTGCCTGACATGTGAGTGCCCATAGGCTCAAAGTGGTCTCGTGGAAGAGTTACAGATGGTAAAGAAGAAGTTGCAGGAGTATATGATGACAGTGATAAGTGGGTAGGAGCTCTATTTTCAGGTTCTAATATGAAGTAACTCTGGTTTGAAGGAAAACTAGATAAAGGTGGTCTCGAACATCCTCCTTCTGTTGTTGGAGCGCCAACATGACCATATCTGTTGTAGTCCATTTGGGATGGTTTGGACTGCTATTTGCTTGGCGAGGTTATTCAGGTTGCTCACATATGAAAGACTAACAAACACTCTATTTGCCTTACTGGATCTCTTATTCTTATATAGTAATCTTCTTTATCATATCACATAAGGAGAATAATAAAGTTAAAAAATAAAAAATAAAAATGGGTGGTTTGGTAAAATGATCAATTTAATAAGAATAAGTTAATAAGTGGACAAACTCAGATATCACATAACGAGAATAATAAAGTTAAAAAACAAAAAATAAAAATGGGTGGTTTGGTAAAATGATCAATTTAATATGAGTAAGTTAATAAGTGGACAAACTCATATATCACATAACTAGAATAATAAAGTTAAACCAACCTACATCCAAATCCTAGGCTCTATTTTACAAACACTTGACAAACTTTAAAGTCTCATATTTACTTTTTAGTTTGTATTAAAACTAAAAAGTAAAGTCTCTAATTTAAGTCTCATATTTACTTTTTACTTTGTATTATTCTTTTTTGTTTATGGCCGACATAATATTTACCACCTAATACTAAGCTCTAAAGTCTCTAGTTCTTTTTACTTTGTATTATTCTTTTTTGTTTATAGCCGACATAATATTTATTACTTTTTACTTTGTATTATTTTTTTTGTTTACTTTGTATACAAACTCGACAAACACGATCCACAATAAAAATAGGTGGTTTGGTAAAATGCTCAATTTAATATGAGTAAGTTAATAAGTGGACAAACTCATATTTTGTGGGAAAGTATAACTTATTTTGAAAACTTTATCCTTATAGATGAAAAAGTCCAAAATTTAAAATTTTTAGACAACTCCATTTCAAAAAGATCCACATCCTCTAAATTTTAATAATGTGAATCAAGTTTTATATGGTCTAGAAAAAAAAATGGTTATGCCCAAAAAAGTGGAGTTTGTCCACTTCTTAACTTCAATTTAAAGTATGATAGTTAAGATTAAATATTAGGGCCCGTCCACTCTCTTGATCACCTTGGGATTAGAGATCACCTTGGGATTAGAGATCCCCTTAGGGTTAGGCTTAGGCTTTCTTTCTCCACTCTCTTGATCACCTTGGGATTAGATCCCCTTAGGGTTAGGCTTGCTATGTAACACATGGTCCACCTCGTTTACCATTCATGAATCAAGGGTTTACCATCCATGAATCAAGGAAGTAGTGGCAAGGGTTTACCATCCATGAATCAAGGAAGTAGTGGCAAGGTCCATGAATCACGCAAAAGTACTAGGGTTTTCCATTAAAAAAAAGAGTTATTGGGAATGATGAATTTTGACTATACCATGTTCCTTAAATAATGAGTGTTTTGATAGAATTATTAATTTAATAGGAGTAAGTTAATAAGTGGACAAACTCTTATTTTACAAGAAAGTATAATTCATTTTGAGTGCTTTGGTGGAATTACTAATTTGATAGGAATAAGTTAATAAGTGGACAAACTCTTATTTTACAAAAAGGTATAATTCATTTTGAGAACTTTGATTAAATATAATATATTTAATCAAAATACCATAGACTTAATGAGGAAGCATATAAATTAAATTAAAAATGGGTAAATGTTATAACTAGAAATTAGAAATAAGAAAAAAATAAATCAAATTAATAACGAGGAAGTAAACCTTATGTTCTTTGTGATTTAAGGAACATGTTACTATTTGGACCTTTTTGGTCACATTTGTTTGATATTTTTGTTTGAAGTGGCATAAAAAATTTAAAAGAGCTAGTGGAGTTGTAGATATTAGTTATTATATTGCACAATTAGGGTTAAATAGGGGTATTTGATGGCACTAAATACATTTATACATTGAAAAATATCATTTTAACAATGACATTTACAATTTGATAGAATATTGTATAATTGGATTCTTGTGATGATAGTTAGAAAATGTTCAAAGCATATAGTGTTTAGGCTACTATCTTAAATAAGAAATGGTTTTGTACTTTGTCAAATTTGATTCAAGCTTTTTTCAGTGGAAAAAAACATATTTTTTCTATTCATTAGAATAAAAAAGTATTACACTTTGTATTGGATCAAGCTAAAAGCTGATAATTGAGTACATAAAATAGGCCAAAACATATCTCCATAAAAAAATTAACACAGTCAAAAACTAGTGTGAGATATTACAACATATAACAAGATATTAATACTATTAAGCAAAGAGTAGATAGCTCCCCCCATATGAAATTTTATCCTCCCAAAATTCAGCCCACAGAAGTATCCCTTCAGTACCTTTCAAAGTTTCCTTAGAGAGGAAATCAACCAACCTATTATGTTCTCTATATATATGACTGAGCTTCAAAAAAATAAAGTTTTTTAAATCCTCGATTATTCTGTTGCACCAGGGATAGATATTGAGGACCTGAAATTTATATGCACCCTTTTCCCATTTAATGGTAACTCTTGAGTCACCAAAAATAGATAATGAACACAATACCAAAACATTAGCCACTCTGCAAAGTATCCATAAGGCTAATAGCTCAACCTTCATATTGGTACCTAAACTACATCAAAGCTATTGAACATAATTTTTTATTTTCATTGATATGAAGTACTGCTCGGCTGCACACCTACCTCCTTGAGCGACCCCATCAAAAGAACCTAGAGCTCCATGATAATCTAATGATCTAATGTATTTTAAAAAATGTAGGCATTTCTTGTTTTCCAGATTCGCCAAGATATGATGGCAGGAAGGAAGTCGAGTTCTTTGCAAGAGTTTTGCCAATCTTTGCATATTTTATCGAAGTGTTCTCCTTGCCAAACCTGAGATAACCTGAGATATTTTGAGAGAAGTAATGATCTTGTTCCATATCACAGATGTATAGTTGCATTTTGATCAAGCTATCTACAAATGGATCATAGATTGTTGTGTATATCATGATAAATTTAATATATTATGATTATTATTAAGTAGAGATTGAATCTCACTATAAAGAAAGCCACTTTAATAGATCCAATAATTTGATAAAATTCTAGCATAACAATGGATCGATGATGTGGGTCTTAATCTGTTACACCTTGTTTGGTGTATTTTGTTGCATTGGTGAGAAAAAAAATCTTTGTTATAACTATTTTGTGATTTAAACAATAAACAATTTGGTTAGTAATGACGTTAGTAGAAGAGTATTTTTTGAACAAATAAACAAATAGTAATGTAGGAGCATTCTTAGCACAACCAACTGTCCTATACATCTCATTTTCTTTTAGTAGTTAGGGTTTTTTTCATGATGTTTTCAGAGATTTTATAGAAGTTTCTACAACCATTGCTACAGATCTAAGAATCAATTTCATCAAATATTCTTAAAGCATGTCATCAAACTACAAATCCAAGAATAAATCTCTCCTTGCTGTAGGCAACTTGCAAACATAGAGATTCATTTTCCAAGAGAATTGTGGGAATAAGGAGATGGTGGTGATTGCCTCTTAGATACTTGAATAAGAGCATTATTTTATTTTGGAGTCTAAGGTTATGCTACAACAATTTGTAATAGACTTGGGATAGATTTTCAATCACATAAAAAATGCAAAAGTCAACCACTAAAAGAAAAAATAATATAATATAATATAATTTAAACTAA